>PVHX01018044.1:0-38183 GCA_004024805.1 Geosciurus inauris
TACTCCACAGTGCAAACATACAAAGCCTATTCCTACATCTTGTTGCCAGATGGTAAGGTTGTTTTCAGTTTGGGGCTATTATGAATAAAGTAGTTATGATCATTCATGTACATGTCTTTTGGTGGACATTTATACACATAGGTTATATACCTAAGACAGAAAATTACTAAGTATGAGGTAGATGTGTGTTAGCAGATTCTGCAGAACTATTTTCAACATGGTGGTATCAGTCTCACCAGCAATATGTAAGTGTTCCAGTTGCTCAGTGTCCACAGGAACACCTTACTGCTGTCAGCCAGTCTTTTGCCCTTTAGCCATTCTGATGTGTGTAGTAGTGTCTCACTACAGTTCAAACTGGTCAGTCATCTTTTTATGATACTGCTGATTCAGATACCCTTTTTGGTGAAGTACCTATTCAAGCCTTTGCTCTTTAAAATAAGAAAAAATTTGTTTTTCTTTCTTGATTTTTTAAAAATATGTATTATGTTCTTTATATATGCTATATCTGTTTCAGATAGCAGATACAAATAGAGATACAAATGTCTGTCTATTGTAGGTATCCCAGGTACCTCTCTTCTACTTTGTGGCTTTATCTTTTCAGGTTCATCATAACATCTACAAGGGAACATATGTTCCTAATTTTATTAAAGTCCTATTAGTTAATCTATTTTTGCAATTATTGGTTGTTGTTCTATTTAAAAATTTTTATCTGTCCCAAGATCTTGAAGATACTTTTACAAGTACCTTCTTTATAAGTTGTCTTCTAAGAGGTCTTATTGTCTTTAATTTCATAATTAGATATATAATACATCTAGAATTCATTCTTTCTCTCCCTTTTTTTGTTTTTCTATTTCATTAAACAGCATTATTTGGGAGAAAATCCCAAGGCAGATGGGAAATGAATCCTAAATGAGAAGAGGTTTCCTCTCCTAGCTTGTCTGTAGCTGTTGCACAAACAACCCAGGCCCAGGTACTCAGTGGATTCTGTATGAACTGAGTTTACGGTGAGTGCCGCAGAGTCATAGTAATGCACCAAAGAAGCCCAGGGTCCAAAAACACAGGTGTGAGTTTCTGGGACAGGGCAATCCATTGCATGGAGGTTGCTGACTCTTAGTAGCAGTGCCAGAGCATTGTTAGACTCTACAGTGTGGTCTTGGTTACCAAATCAACTGTAGTTCTCTGGCCCTCCTGTAGACTGTGTGATCTACCCCGTATCTTTCTAATAATTTCCTTTTTTGTTGTGGTTGTTTTATCCTAGCTTTTATACAAGATCAAGAACTCTGTTGGGCAAAAGCAAAAAATTTAAAACTCCACAAAATGGCATAGTCAGGAAAGCTACATGTCCACTGGAAGCTACAGAGTTACAGATGTCCTCACTTGAACTAGAATTAAAAGCATCTCTCATTTTCCTAAACTTCTTTGGGGACAGCTAGCGGAAGGCCTGTTTGAGCAATGATGTGGAAGCTGACCAGGCAGACTAACAAATGATCCTACAGGTCATTCCATGGAGTCCTGGCCACATGTGAGACAGTGGCTAATGTGTACACAAACCCATCTCCCAACCATCACCAGCCACTGCTGCCAATACACACTGCACCTGTGTCAACTGAAGAGGAAATCAGCAAAATAAAGTGCCTTCAATTATAAACCACATTGAAAAATTAATGGAAAACTTCAAATGGCGTGGAAATTATGTCTTAATTGGAAGGAAATTTTTAAACATCTCTTTATGATGGAGTACTTTGGAGCCCTGGTATCAAACAGAAGGAAATAAAGAGCCTTCTGGTGTGTTGGAAACAGCCCTGAAGTTGTGGCAATTTTTTTTTCTATTACTAAGAGATTATCAGAAGTCTTTGGTGTGATACAGGCAGAACTGCATTATTTGAATATGTTAAAATTGTCTCCCTTCTTCTCCTTCCCCTCCAATCCTCACACATCTCTCAAGTGTTCTCTCTCCCTCTCCCCCCACCCCCGTCTCATCACTCTCCTTTGCACTCCTATGTCATCCTGGATTCACCCCTGTCACACCACCAATGACACTCTTCTGTAATCACTGACTTACTATATGTCAAACCCACTGGACTGTGAACTCCTTCAGTAAAGATACTCTGTTGTCCAGTAGCCTGGCCCTAGTGCCTGACCCAGAGGAGATATTGTTGAATAAAGGAACCAGTGAATAAACAAATAAATGGAGTAGTTCAGTCTGGAATATGTGCTAAACACTAGTTTTAACACCTGAGATAATCAGCTTATAAATAGCAAAGGTTTAGGAGGCTGAGACAGAAGGATTGCAAGATCGAACCCAGTCTTAACAACTTAGCTGGACTCTGTCTCAAAAGTATACAAAAATAAAAAGGGCTGGGGATGTAGCTCAGTGGTACAGTGTTCCAGGATTAAATTTCCAGTACCACACACTCACAAAACACACAGCAAAGATTTACCTTGGCTCAAATTATAATCAATCAACCTGTTGCTTTTAGGCCCATAACAAGGCACCACATCATGGCAGGAGCCCAAGGTGAAGCAAAAACCCTTACCTCATAGACAGGAAGTAAAAGAAAGAAGAAAAGGAAGGGCCTGAGGGTTCACTGGCCTTCTCCAGGGCACACTCCCATTGACCTGAAGTCCTCCCACTAGGCACCACCTTTTAAAGGTTCCACCACCTTCCAACAGCACCAACCTGGAGACTAAGCCTTTAACCCGTGAGACTTTGAAGGGCAATTTAATATTCAAACTAAGGCAGGGAGTGAACATCTACAGTAACCTAAGTTATTCTGAATAATGAAAGTTGCTTCCTCACCTTTAATATTGAGCACTCTGGGTGATGTGGTAAAACTGACACTTGGGGTAGGAGTCAAAACTGGAAAAGCAGAGAGTCATTCTCGTTCACCTAGGTGTGGAGGCAAAGTCCAAAAGAGAGCATTAGCAGCAATAAAAAGGCTCAAATCTGGGTATCTGCACACAGGACACACTTGAAGAAAAAGGGATTAAGATAAGACATTCTCTGTGTTGTTTCATGTGTGTTATTTCATTTAATCCTCACCCTGTGAAACCCTGTGAGATGAGGAGACATTGTTATTGCTACTTTATGGATGAGTCAACTGAGGCAGAACTGAAATGACTATTTCTTAAGTTATAAAGTCAGAAAAGCAAAGATTCAAAGTGAATTTGGTGGGATACTGAAGCCTATGATCCAACCAGGATAGGACTATTCCTTTCAGAAAGAAAGGAATATTCAACACTGTGAGATGCTCAGAGAAGTGTGGAAAAAGGCCACACTTGACAACTGGGAGATCAGTCATCACTTCCAGGGATCCTCTTACAACAGATTAATAGGATGAATTGACAAGGAGAAAGTGGAAACAAAAATGCAATAGAAGATAAGTACAGGGTTATAACTTCACAAAATAAAATATATTCTAAATATTTATGTGTGCACATATGTATACACATGTACATATACAACACATCAGTTAAATTGCCTAACCTGCTGGTACGATTTTGTTGAACTATTCCTGGGTAAGTTTCTTCTGCCATGCATGGAGAAACTAGAAGCACAATGAAGATATTCACACGGTGAGCTCAGTGAGGAGAGGAGTCATGCTTTCTTCATCACTGTATTCTGAATTTAGTGCTATGGCCAGATGTCCAATACATGCTGGGTTAACAAATGCAAAACAATAAAATGAGAAATAAAGAAAGCCTGGAGCCAAAGTCAGAGCAAGAGAAATGGCTCATGTTCATGCTTTGCTTGTCCTTTAAAAACAATACAGATTTACTACTTCTATTTACCAAAAGACATGGATCTCCTCCTGTACTTTCCCTTGAGCCATAACTTGTGCTAGTGAATACAATTTTTTTATCTTTTCCATTCCCCCCTCCCTCAAATCCTTTCCTTACCTAGAATCCCTTGTTTCTCCCTTAAGTTAACCTTACTTTGTTCCATATCCTTTGATTCTAGGCTTCTACAAAGTGATAGTCATTTTCCCACACTTCCATCTGGAAACATTTTCAAAATAAAATTATAATAGGAATGAAGGATCCCTGAAAGACGCAGTGTTAGCCATGGTGACTCACCCCTTCTGAGACAGGGAACATTCATCTTCCTGTGTTGGGCACTTAGGACAGAGAAAGCACAGGAGGAATAATTGCCCCGTGAATTTGGTGGTGGGTCCCAAAGAGACCCACCGAAATGGAGGATATTAAATACAGTCCCAGTAATAATGAGTGAGAGGAAATTGACAGAAGCCAACTCTTACTAAGATAGCACATACCCAGAATCAATAAAAGGGCAGCAAGAATTAACACCTAAGCTGATAAAGGACAGATCACCAAGGAGTCCAGATTTTGAAAAAAAAAAAAAAAAAGTCTCTTGGGAATGTAGTATGTTGAAAGATCCTCAGTGGATCTGGTTTTCTTAGAAGTAAATAATTCATTGTATTTTGTACATAATTACATAAACTGCATCTGCTATCTTCAATCCTGTCATCCAGTCTGTATCCAACAAGATTATTTTTACATAATATTTATCAATTTGTTGTTCATATAATGCCTTTAGATAAGCACAGGAAATATTTCCAAGAAACTATGGGCCAGTGCTCATTCCTCTAAATGGAGAAGTATATCTTTATTAGGAAGCAGCACAGAAAACTCTTAGGTACAACCACAAATTCTCTGTCCCCAGTTCTTTTTTGAGACAATCAAACTCCATTGTCATCAGAGTTTGAGAAATGTTAAATTTTCCCAAGGAGAGATTTTTCCTACCTCTTTCCCTTTCCCTACCCAGTGGAACAAAAGGGCAAATCTCAGGGGGAAATGACTTACTTTAAAATGCAGGCCTTTGGAGATGGATGTGTGTTTACAATATTTAGACCATAGAAGTGTTCTTTTTTATACTATCCTACTCTTATCGGTCGTGACTTAATTGAGGGGACTTGAATCCTGTCAGTAGAGATGCAATACAATGTGCAATTTGAATAAGCAAACTCCTGGATTCAAATCCAACACTTGGAAATGAGACAAAAGAATAATGCAGCTCCTCAATGTTATGCTGTGGCATTGTTCCATGGACCCACAAAAGGACCTTTTCATTTTCTAGGAGAATAACCTTTGTTTGAGTTACATTTACTATATATAAAGAACAAAATTTTCTGTTATGTTTTGGATTTTTTGTCTGTAGAGATGCAAATAATTTCTGTTTGATGGAGAAGATAACTCCAAAGGTTAGTGTTTTTATTGCCTTATAAAATATTAATCAGTTTTGACTCTAATTTAGCAAACTTACTTTAGTAAGCCTTTACCAAGCAATTATATAAATGTCTGTTCTACCTTTACTCTCCTATTGGTCCCATCATTTTTGAATTCAATTTTGACACATATCTACTATACATTTATATGAGATGTTTTAAACTGCTTCTTAAGAAAATCTATACTTTAACCTTAGTTATGTGACTTTGGGCAAGGTAAAATCTATGTGTCTCAGTTTCCATAAAATTAGAATATTAGGACCAACCTCACAGGGTAGTTGTAACAATTAGATTATTTGCTATATATAAGGCACTTTGACCATGCTTAAGAAGAAACAACTATAGCATCAGTGTTTGTTAAATAAATTTAAATAAAATTTTTAAGAAATGACTTTCTGACACTCAGCCCAGCTCATTATGTGGGGTATCTATGCCCTCTTTTTCCTATCTTTCTGGAGCACTACCAATCTGAGTGGAGATCTGAGCCATTCTAGAAAGAGAGTAGAGAATTTGTTAGGCATGGGAAATACCAGATTTTAATGGGGAAGGGGTTCAATCAGGGAGTCTGCTTATTCTCTACAAGGTGTAGTCAGCTTTTTTATCACTGTGACCAAAATACCTGACAAGAACAACTACAGGAGGACAAGCTTATTTTGGTTCACAGTCTCAGAGGTTCAGTCCATGGTCTGCAAACCCCATAGCTCTAGGCCTGAGGTAATGCAGAACATCATGGTGGAAATCATGGTGAAGGAAAGCAGCTCAGGACATGGAAACAAAAAAGCAGACAGAGAGAGACAGCTGTGCTCACCAGAGTGTGACCTCTGAAAATTCTTGCATTATTTCACACATGAACTTTTGGGAGACATCTCATGTCTTAAACCATAACATTCCACCTGTGGTCCCCAAAACCTCATATCCATCTCATAATGCAAAATATATTTAGTTCATTTCCAAGAATCTTATAGTCTTAACAGTTCCAGAATTGCCCAAAAGTCCAAGTCCAAAACCTAATCTGAGCCTCCAGGTAAATTCATGGATGCTTTCTCTTATAAAGATTAAAAGTAAGTTACAGGGGCTGGGGTTATGGCGCAGTGGTAGCATGCTCACCTAGCACACGTGAGACACTGGGTTCAATCCTCAGCACCACATAAAAATAAAATAAAGATATTCTGTCCACCTACAACTAAAAATATAAATAAATATTTTTTTAAAAAAAGTAAGTTACAAATATCCAATATATATTGGCACAAAGTGGGTATTTCTTTTCCAAAACAGAGAAATAGGGGCACAGAAAGAAGGGATGAAACTAAAGCAAGACCAAAATCCAGCTGAGCAAACAAGTCCTCTAGCTCCACGACCAGAATCTGGGACATATAGCACTGTGATGTTCTTTCAAAAGGGCTTGTGTATCTCCCCTCCTATGGTCTTGCTGGTTGTAGCCTACATTATCTCACTCAATCTGTTTCTGTTTGATTCCTGCAGCTTTTCTCTGCAGGTGTCCCACATTACTGGCATCTCTTAATCTTGAAGTTCTCCACTTCTCACATCTTCATGCATCACCTTCTCAGGGGCAGCCTGCAAGGACTTCGATCCTGCCTGGCCTCCCATGTCTTCCTTTGAAATTTTGGTGGAAGTCTCATAACCCTCTAACTCCAGTGTACTGCATTTCTGAGAACGAGCACCACATGGTTGAGGCCAAAGTTGCTGACATCTTGAGCAGTAGCCAAGCTTCCTAAGACCACAGCTGCAGCAGCCTCTAAATGCCTGGGTGGCTGAGAACAGTGAAACAACTTCCTAAGCCCTCGCGTGCAAGCAGGGTATCTCCATGGTCTCTTCTCAAAGGAATTTTTACCTTTATACCTGTGGGCCTGAGATAGATATGGTTTTGCCAATTCCTGAGATGCCACTAAGCCATTTTTCCTATTGTTTTGGGGTAAAATACTTGGCATTTCTTTTGTGGCTATAATCCCTTTATCGACCACCCTTTCTTAACCCCAGTCTTACTTGCACTTTCTAGCCAAATTGTAAGTTTTCTAAATCTTTCTGCTCCTAAAGCCTGCCTGTAATAACCATGCCACTGTCTAAATCCTGTGCTGCCTTGAAGCTTTCTCTGGCAGATTCATTAGTCCATCAACTTACTTTAAATTCAGTGGTACAAAAAGTCTCAGGACGTGGGGAAAATGTAAATAACTTACTTGATAGAACATAATGCAAATGGCCTCCAGTCCAATTTCCAATAGAGTCCTGCTTCTCTGAAACCTCATGGGCCCAGTCTTTACTGTTCAGAGTCCTATCATCATTCTTGTCTTTGGAGCGCCCCCACCAGAATTGTCCACTAATTTCTGCTTACAGTGTTCTAAAGCTTGTCCAATTTGCATTTCCGAACTCTTTAAAATTTCTCCCCCTGCGAACCAGTCCCAAAGACTTCTGAATCACACAGATTAGTCACAGAAATGAATCCACTTCAAGTTACCAATTTCTGTTTGGGTCAGTTTTTTCATCATTGTGCCCTAAAGACCTGACAAGAACAACTAAAGGAGGAAAAGTTTATTTGGGCTCGTGGTTTCAGAGGTTCAGTTCATAGTCAGCTAGCTCCATAGCTCTGGGCCCAAGATGATGCCGAACATAATGGCGGAAAGGCATGGTGGGGAAGCAACTCAGAACATGGAAACAAATAAACAGAGAGAAAGAGAACTCTACTCACCGGAGTGTAACCCAAAGTGACACCCTAGTGACCTACCTCCTCCAGCCACACCCTGCCTGCCTACAGCTACCACCCAGTTAATCCGTATCAGTGAATTAATTCACTGATTAGGTCATACCTCTCAACCTAATCTTTTTACCCCTGCAAATTCTTGCATTGTATCACACATGAACTTTTGGGGGACACCTCATATCTAAATTATAACAGATCTGTTATAGGCTTTCTGATAAGGCAGAAAACTTTCCGTTTTTAGTGGAAATTTTGCTACTCTGTAATTTTGCCAATGAGGACAAAGATGCAGAAATGCCTTAATTTCCCTAAAGGTATTCATGCTGAAGTCAAGACCCAGTCCAATGGGACAGAGACAACTTCCACACCTCTCCATGAATGTTAGTATTTTTTTTTAATGTTGGAAGCAGGAAGAGAGGAGAAGAAAGAAAAATAGAAGGTAAAAAAGCTAAACTTCTCTATCTCTTTCCTTATTTTGCTAAAGGGTAGGTTTGATGGATACAATTTACCTTGGATCCTCCTGAGGGCACAAATATAATTTTACATGAAACTTTGTTTTAAAAACTTTATATATCATATATAATATTTATGAACATCTACTAATCCTAGGCAACAATATATAACAATATCAGTCAACACAGCACTACCAATAATAACGAACACATATAAGTCCATGTGTTCTATCCTTAATGTTTTAAATTACATTATTTTGCTCAGTCCTTCCAATAATCCCACATTAATTCACCTCAAAATTAAGAAAATATAGGTAAAAAATCAAGCCTATGTTGGATAATGTAGCTGGGATTCAAATGAAAACATTCTGGCAGTGGAGCCTTTTTCTACATTATGATTAAGGTGCATCCAGAAACAACTCTTATTTTTTTTTAACAACTTCTCTCAAACACTCCTTGTTAGAACTTTCTTCCCAGCTTCTGGGTGGCATCACAGGTAGATTCCACAAGCTTGCTAGTCACTTTCACATAGTGAAAAATATCTTACGGTGGGAAAGTCTGGTGCAAACTGACATGGTTATCTTCCTGATGGAAGTATGCATCACCTCCAGTGCAATACATGTTTAGAAAAATCAAGCCTGAATCACTTCAAGACTCTAGATTTAACCACTAGTTTTAGAGAAATATGTTAAATTATATCATGTAAATGTTCAGGAAAATTCAGAACATGAGAAACTATGGAACATCTGACCCAGTTTCTTTAACATATAAAGTTCACAGAAGAAAAGAAAAGATAGGAAACTAAGAGATTGAAAACATCTTAAGAGATTTTTTATGAGCAAAATTGTGTCCCTTCAAAAAAGATACATTGATGTGCTACCCTGATACCTGTGAATGTGAACTTATTTGGAAATGGTGTCTTTACCAGAAGTAATAGGTCAAAATGAGGCCATTAGAGTGAGTCTAATTCGATATGATCAGTGTGCTTGTAAGAAGAGAGACAGAGACACAAGGGGAAGCTGACCTGTGAAGACAAGGAGAGATTAAAGTTAAGCTGCCACTAGCCAAAGGACACTTGAGGTTCCCAGGATCTGGTAGAAATAAAGGATCCTCTCCTCCCACCTTCAACAGGAGGATGGCTCTGCCAACACCTTGGGTACAGACTCAACTCACGAACTGAGAATAATTTTCTGTTGTTTTAAACCACCCAGTTGGAGGCACTTGGTTCAAAAGACATAGGCCTGGAAGCATTCTAAGATAAGACAGTATGAAGTCTTGGATTTGCTTCAAAATAACCCAAGAGATAGGAAGTCATTGGGAGTATAAATGAACTGAGACTGGCCACAGATGGATAGGTACGTGGGAGTGAGGTATACTATTCACTGTACTTTTGTATGTTTGGAATTTCCCTCAAAAGTTAGAAAAAAAGTCAATCCCAATCCAAATCTTCAGTGCACTTATAAATTTTATAAATCTGTCATTTTTTTTATAACTTGTCTTCTACCTCCCTGTTCCTCATCCCCTATTTAGGTTTAAGTTTTTGATGGAGAAATAGGGCAGCAAAATATGAAAAGTCTTTTTCTTTTTCTTTGGTGCAATCTCTCCCACCTTTGAACTTCCCTGGGATCAGATCAGGGAATAGTGGGCAAGTACTTTCCTAACATAGGTGGACCATTGGTAATTTTCTCTGTCAGCCACCCACGTGAGTGCAGAAGCACAATCCCTGTCCTTCTCCTTCACAGATGCCCCCCACACAGGAGATTCGCTCACTATCTCATTTCTTAATGAATATGTCTACTTTGCTAATCTCTTGCAAACACTAACCTGTCGCTTCAGTGCTACAGTCCTAGGGTGGTCAATGAGCTCTCTTTTTAGAAAAGATCTCTGTTCTATTGATTGGTCTTTTCAAGATGATGACTTGTTTTCTTATTGTTGTTAATTCACGCTATAGATTTATTAGGATGCCAGAAACACAAATATTTGTCATGTGACTGTGGGGTCTACTTGGAAAAAGTCTTCTACAATCTAAGACTGCGCTGATTATTACCACACAAGCTAATACTCAGAAAGTGTAAACCTTTTGTGTTGATTCTCATTTGCTTTTTGGAAATAAGATATGATGCATTAATTATGAGATGGGTTGATGAGTAGTGAGAGTTTTTAACAGCTTTATAGAGATACCACTGATGTGCAAAATTGCATATGTTTAAGGTATGTAACTGGTTGTTAAGATATACATATACACTGTAAAATAATCAACATAAAATTAATTTATATGTCCATTACCTTTACATAGTTACCATTTGTGTGTGTGTAAAATATTATTCAGCTGTAAAAGAGAAGGAACTTCTGCCATCTGAGACCTCATGGAGAAACTGGAGAATATTGGAACTGGAGAATATTTTGGTAAGGGAAAAAAGTAAGACACAGAAAGACAAATACTGATGACCTTACTTGTACATAGAAACTAAAATAGTCAAATGCATAGAAGGGAAGTGGTTATTGTCAGAGGCTGGGAAAAAGGGGAAGTTGAGTGATATTGGTCAAAGGGTACCAAGTCTTAGTTATGCAAGAAGAGTAAGTTCTGGAGATGTCATGTATAGCACAGTGACTATGGTTATCAAGAGGATACTTGGCTGGTCACTTCCTGAGGCATTGCCATGACACATAAGGAGGCCCACTAACACTCAGTCACCAAGTAAGGCAAAGTTCACTCCCTCAGCTGCCCCCTCTCCAGACAGTCTTCCCTTTTATTTCTTTGGAAAGCTGTTTCCAGGCCCTTTGAACTCCCTCCAGATGACATATCAGAGTCTCACAAGAATTCACCCAAGCCACACTCCATTGGCAGCACAGGGAGTGAAATGAGGGTCTCCCCTTTCTTCCGTCTCTCTAAGTTATACTTTTGGGTTGCTCCTCACTTGGCTGAGGGAGGAGAAAAGCACTCCTGATCTTTCCCTGTGCATGCTCTGATCCTACAAAACCCCCTGCAATGCTCTCTGAACATGTTCTAAGCTCCTCTTTTGTAGGCTGCTGGAGGAGAAAGGAGCAAGAGCAGTTTGATGATCTCTTAGCAAGCCCTTCAGAACTCTCCCAAAATGTCTGCCACTTCCTCATCTTTGTCAACCAAGTCAACAGGTAGAGTTTCAGTCCACATCCTGAGACTCTCATATTACTTCCAATCCTTACCACCCTATAGGGTGCATATTTCTTACAGGCAAGAAAACAGATGCTCGGAGACTTGTCCAAGATTACTCAACTTGCAATTGGTGAAACTTGGATTTGGACCTGAGATGTCTGACCTTACATCCTTTGCATTAAACCTTAAAATATTCTGGCTCACAGATTCAATCAATCCAAAGGATATTTGTTTTCATTCTTATGATAAAATATTGAACACTCCCCCCAATGAGCTGCACAGAACTGCTTTGAGTCCTGTTGCCAGAGAGATATAGTATCCACAGTCAAACTGTCAAATTGCTGGAACAAAAACAAACAAACAAAATATTATCTGCCAAGGAATACAGCAGCAGATTAAGGACAGTTGTTTCTGTTCTTTTCACAGCATCTGTATGAGCAAGATATTGAGAATATTAACCTTCATTCTATAAGCCTCTGTTTGAAAACTCGCCTCTTTCTGTCCTGGATTTCTGACTCTGCCTTCCATAAACCTATCCAGTTACATGACAGTCTTCAGAAATCACAAAAAGCACTTCCCAGGAGACAGGAAGCTATGATCCCTGTGTTTCCATTGCAAGGGTTGATTTGTCCCACAAGAAATTCACAAATCATACCTCATAAACTTTAGAGGTTAGACCACCTCACTGCTGCCCCATCCTCACCCATCCATCCCAGACTACTCCTATCAGCTTCCCATCTTTACACATCCAAACCAAATCCAATATATTTTACCTCCAAACTGTTCTTCTGCCATCCTTCTAAGGAAATGGCACAGCAGAACTGGTCACATAATTTGTAAGGCCTGGGGTAAAATGAAAATATGGAACCCTTTCTTCAAAAATTAACAGAAAATTCAAGACAGCAATTGCATAACATTAAACCAAGTATGGGACCTGTGAAATTTTAATACGACCTTTATTTGCTCTGTATTGGTGTTGATTATTTTCTCATCAGTGGCCCCCACTGCACTGTGACCAACTTGAAAGAATAAAATGGGCCTTAATCAATTTTATGCCCCTGTGACTAACCCAAGCCAACACACAATAAGCTTTCCCTAAGCTAAGCCAAGCCAACACACAGTTAAATGAATAAATGGATGAATAAGTAAAGCAAGAGTGTCACCGTCTTCCAGAGCTCTTGCACTTCAAGCTCATTCTGCGTTCTGAGAATGGAAGAAATAGAGCCACCCCTCAGGCCCTACAGATGTGCATGAAATGTGCTCAGGAAGATGGCCCTAGGCACCATCACCCACCATTTAATCAAGCTAGACAGTAAGATTTCTCCTCAGCTGCCCTCACCCACATACTCTCACTCTCCTACATATGATGAGTTATAGTCTATCAATTCTAGCACCCTAAAAGCACCCATATCTCCCTTCTTCTTCCAATTCCATCCTCACTGCCACCACCTAATTTTAGGCCTAAATCATTTTTCACATGGTATATTACTTGGTATAAGAGGCTGAACTGCTGTAACAGACCCAATGATGCAGTGGTCAGACTGAAACAAGATGCGTTAGTCAACTTTGCATCACTGAGACAAAATACCTGATAAAAACAAATTAGAAGAGGGAAAATTTATTTGGGGCTCATAGTTTCAGAGGTTCAGCCCACAATTGGCCAACTTCATTACTCTGGGCCTGATATAAGACAGACCATCATGGCAGAAAGCTCATGACAGCCAGGAAGCTGAGAAAAATAGGGGCTAGGGACAAGGCATGATCCCCTAGGGTATGCCCCCAGGGACCTACTTCCTCCAGCCACATTCCACTGGTTTACAGTTCCCACCCAGTAGTCCATTCAAATTATTAATCCCTCAAATGAACTGATCCACTGATGAGGTTTCAGCTCTCCTAATCCAGTCTTTTTACTTCTGAACATTGATGCATCACCTAACACATGAGCTCTTTGGGGGACATTTTTAGATTCAAACCATACTGCCAGAGTTGCCTCACTCCAAAGTGTGGTCCTTAACTTATACTGGTATTTTTTAAGAAGTTGAAGAATTTCCTAAAAAGAAATACCAGCATATATTATTCAGGAATCTTTTGGATAAAGGATAGAAATCCAACTTAAGCTTAAAAAAGGAATAGGAACTTACTGGTGAATTTATTGTTTCCCATAACTGAAGAACACAAAGAATGGGTATTTCTAGGTACAGCTATATCCAGGCATTTGAACAATGATATCAGGGAGTCAACTCTTGACTATGCTTTTCTTCATTGACCTCATTCCTTCCTACCACAAATAGCTTTGTTAGGCAGGAATGGAAGATGATACAAGCAGCTCCAGTTCACATAATCCTTTTGCTTCAGGTTCCAAGGTCTGGCCCTCAGCTTTGCAAATACTCTGTCTGACTTGGGCCAGGAATTTATGGGACCCAGGGAAACCTATGTATGCCAATGACAGGACCCTCACAGAGTCACTAAATGTGGGTCTCTTAATTTACAATGAAGTATTTCAGATCAAGACTCATTGTCTGGAGGCAAATGTTTTGCAATGAGATGGAGGCTATGTCCACTTCTGTGACTGAGCAGTGGTCCCTGAAGCTTCTCTGTGAGGCTCAGCAGGCCCTTCTCTGTGTCCCTAATTAACCCAATCCCTGGCATTCTTCTAGGTGGGCAGCTCTGCTCCTTCCATTCTCAGAATCTTAAAAGTGTCAGAGCTCTGAAGACCAGCAATGCTTTTATTCATTCATTCAATCCTTCTAGAAGCCTTCTGGGTGCTGGATTGACCTAGCAATAGGACACAAAATCAATTAAGGTACACTCTCTGTGCCCCAGTGGCCCATAGTGTGGGGGTGAGGAGCCAACTGATTAGAAAAAATAAGCTCCAATACAGAGCAATTGAAGATTTTATTAAGGTTAGGTACAAAATGCAGTGAGGAATGCTCCACATGAGGGAATCCTGGACTGTCTTACCATTTACTGCACTGAGCTATCCATCACCATGTTTCCGTCTGTTTGTTCCCTTAGGAGAATATGAACTTTTTAAAGGAAAGAACCATCTCCTATTTCTATCTGTATCCCCAGCACCTAATGCAGAGTATGGAAATAGCAAATGCTTGATCCAATAAATGGGAGACTATCAAATGGAGGAATTCTTTTCAGCACTTATTAAACATACACAAAGTTCAAAACAGATGATTAACTTCATGCTCTTATTGGGGAGGACCTGGGGTGGTGAGTTCTTGGGAAGTCAATTGAGACCTTTAAGAACTAGACCAGTTTCCCTCCTACTGTCTCCTAGAAGAATTGAACTTGAGCAAGCAAACCCATTACCCTTCTCTGCCCTGCAGGTGAAAAGACAAATTAGTCAGTCATGATGCTCTTCTCAGAGTAATTTCCATACAAAAGTATGTATTGAGTTTTTTTTCCAATTGTAGCATTCCTGAAACTCAATCTCAATTCCGCTTATTAATAGTCATTAGTGGTCTATAAATAACCACAATCCTTTAGGTAGAGAAAGTAAGCTATGAGCTTGTTTGAAATGTAAACAGCCTATTCATGAATTTGCTAATTGTAATTCCCTGTTTGGCCTTTGGCCAACCTTCATTCCCTGGAAGTGGCCACTGATAGAAATGTTTTGCTGTCTGATGATGAGTCCTGGCTGGCAGGTTGGGAATTGGGGGTGTGGCTTTGGGGTACATATTTGTATCTGGCAAGTGGAGACCTCTCTCTCTGCTTGCTGATCACCATGTGAGCTGCTTTCCTCCGCCACACTCTTCCACCATGATATTCTGCCTCACTGTGAGCACCAAGAAATGGAGACTGCTGCCTATGGACTGAGACCTCTGAAACTGAGAACCTTCAAATAAACTTTTCCTCCTCTATAGTTTTTCTGGTGGTGTCCTTTAGTCACAGCAGCAAAAAAGCTAAATAAAACAAACATCCATATTTCTGACTTCTCCAGTAAAGTAAGAGGCACTGACAGCACTGAAACCATCCTCCATTTCTTCCAGCAAAAATCAGCTAAGTCTAGTGTTTCAGAATTCCCCAAGATACTAAGACTCAGGAATAAGAAATTGGGATTCCCGATAATACCTGGAAATTCCCTCCAAATTTTATGTTATTCTTAAAATATTTTTGAAAATAAATACTCATTACTCATTATTGCAGGTTCTAAAAATGCTTTCGTTTAACAAATAAGAAATATTGTTGTTATGGTTTGGATATAAGAATATCCCCCTAAATCTTATGTGGTAGACAATGCAGCAATGTTCAGAAGTGAAAAGACTGGATTATGAGAGCTGTAACCTCATTAGTGGATTAATCCATTTGATGGATTAATAATTTAAATAGACTACTGGGTGGAAACTGTAGGCAGATGGGTTGTTGGCTGGAAGAAGCAGGTCACCAAGGATGTGCCATTCAGGACTGTATCTTATCATTGGCTTCTAGCACATGGTCTGCATGCCCTGGGTCTTTCTGGTTCCTGGTTACCATGAACTGAGAAGCTTTTCTCTTCCACATCCTCCACCATGATATTCTGCCTTAGAGCTAATCAATCATGGACTGAACCTCTGAAACTCTGAGCCCAAATAAACATTTCCTCCTCTAAGTTGTTCTTGTCAGGTATTTTGGTCACACCTATGAAAAGCTAATACAATTGTTTAGGAGTATTTATAAGTAAATGTAAATCATAAATATGAACAAAGGCCAATGAGAACCTGTAGGCAGTACCAGTGAGATCTCCTGACAAGGTTAACAATGTTACATGAAATCATATGTCAAGATGCCAATTTAAGGACTTACTTTGTTCCCAAACTTGTCCTTTCTGGGCATATCATTTGAAGGATTTGTATTAAGTATAACATTCATATAACATTATTAATATTTATTTTATTTGCAAGATTGCAAGCAGCAGACAAGGCCAAAAAACACAAACTGAAAACATGGAAAGACTGATTAGACTGTAAACATTAATTAGATCTTGATCACTTGCTCTTGTCCTGATTGCTTGAAAAATCAACTCCAACCTTCAATTTCACACATCAGCACTTCCTGCTCTTGTTTTCAACTTGACACCAGTGGATTCCTCCAAACCCTATGTGTCTATATTGACTGTTGGACTTTAATTCTTGCAAAAAAAAATCAAAAGCTTTCTCTTGCTTTCTTGATTTCTTGATGGATTTTTCCCAGGACTCAGGATTCATAAAAATATACATTTTCTAAGAAATGCTGGGGACAAATTCGTGCATGGAAATGCTAGGTGGGTCTGAGCAGCTGCCACCTTGTTGTCTTGGCACACTTGGAATGCATGTCACCTAACTCTCCAGAATACACAATAGCCTTCCTTTTACCTACTAAATTGAGACCACATGTTGAGTTTCATTGATCATGTTCCTTTCATTTATATGGTCTGCCTGGCCCTTGAAGATAGTTCTGTTTTTATTCCTCTGGGTTTAGGGGGATGAAGGGCAGGGACATTAAAGGGACACCACAAAAGGAGCAGCTGCTTTGAATCAGGCAAGTCTACATCATGGGGAAATATTGTCAGAACATCATTAGATGTCAAGCTAAGACATTTGTCTTATCCAGTGGGAAGCCACCAAAGGGTTTCAAGGAATATGACACTACCAAAGACACACTTTAGGAAGATGGATCTGGTGCCACTGGAGGACCCAGGAGGCACGACAGGGTCTCTTAAAGGGGCACACTGTAGACACAGGAAAGAAGGGACAAACACCAAGTCTGCTATGAGGAAGGGTGGACAACACTTGGCCAATCCTTGGAAGGGAGTGCTGAGCAGGTGCCTCTGAGGTTGTGGTCCACAGTGTCTGCACCATCCAGCCTGCTTAAGAATAAGGACACCAGGGAAAGGAAAGCCAAACACAGCAGATTAAGGTCCCTCTCAGCTATGTTCATGCACAGAGGGATGAACAAGATATCCAGCTGTCCTTCCTCACCTTTGTCCCTTACACCTCCACTTCCTCTGACCCTCTATAAAATTTTCAACTGGCAATAGACACTGCCTCCATATCTGCCAGTCATATAAAGGAAGATGGACTTTGTTTCAAAGAAGGGTTTATTTTTTCTTAATATGTTCTCTATTCCAGCCAGGGAAAAGACAGAATGCTCTCCCCCACTGCAGGAGTTGCCCCGCCTAGATTTTTGTAGAAAACTTCAACTTCTGAGTTCTCCTCCAGACCACATCATCCAGTCCCACAGCACACCTGCTCTCTGCCCCGGTACACACAGCATCAATCACACCCTGCCCACGTCCCCCTCCCCAGCCCTGAGCAATTCAAGTCATCCGTGCTGCCCAAGCAGCAGCTGCCCATTACCTGGGAGAGTTAATAAGAAATTCACCTTCCCTCCTTGGCACAAATGAATTCCAGTCAGTTCATTCTCACAGGAAATAAATTTTAAAATGGAAATTAAACAAAACAATCACTAGCAAAGGTAATAATGTGTCGCCCCTGGATTGTGCCTCTGAGAGGAATATATTACCATTCCCAGGATCGCAGCAGGCTCAGAGAAGCCTCTCTGGGCACCAGGGCTTTCTGGTGCTTGGGATGGGCAAGCCCTGTGGCTCTGGTACCCAAACTCTGGTGTCCAGTCAGGCAATTGAATAGGTCTCAACATCATATATCTACCCCTTAATATGCTCTGGCCACCCCTAGGTAAAGCCCTCTGCATTCACTTCTGAATTCCCTGTGGCCTGGAGATATGACGTTTTTGTGCCAGTTTCCAACACCAATCAAGACTTCGGGGACTACAGCATGGTGATTAAGAGGCAGGCTTGTGGTGGATATAGTCTCTTCCATTTACTACCTGTGTGACCTTGGGCAAATTACTTAAACTCGCTAAGCTTTGGTTTCTTATCTGTTAAATAGGATAAAAAAAATACTTACCTCATAGGATTAAGTGTGAAAGCAAATAAATTAATGCTTGCAAGGCCCAGTACCTCACAGATCATAAGTGCTCAATAAATGTCAGCTTTTATTATTATCCTATTTTTTAAAGGTCTCTGGGGATGAGATAGATTCTACGACCTAAAGCAGGTTCCATGTGATTTATTGTTCAGAAGTGTATGTTCTTTCTAAACGTTTAATGTTCTTCTTTAGAAGGCATTATATCTTGAAACAAAACTTACCGAGTTAGAAATCTGAATCAAGAGTTTGCTAACAAAACTGAGTATAACTCCTTGTCGAATAGCTTAGACCCATTGACCAGTAAAATCACAATATTTTGAATTAGAATGTCACTACAGGAAGTTCCAGGCTACCTGCATGCAAATGTACAGACGAGATGCTTCTTTTCTGCTGAAGGGAAACACTCATGCATGTGTGCAAACACACACACACACAAATAATATAAAAATAAGTGAAAAACTATAAACTATAGTCAAATAACTAGCTAGAAATACTGAAAAGACAACTTTCCTCTTATTATCTTATTAGAAGCAGATAATTAAAGAATATTAAAATGGTCAAAAGACTCTTAAAGGGAATTTGGATCCAAAGTGCCAGTCCTGTGAATGTTTTTATTCCATGGGGAAATCTCATTATGAATCAATTTTGCTTTTCAATTAATCCTGGAAGAAAGAATCAGAGTACATTTAGAAGTTTCAAATAAAAGCAAGGTGAGAGTCTTGAACTTTGACACAAGCGTATCTCCATCTTGTGATAGAATACTATGCAGTCAGTAAAAATTATGGCAGAATTGTTGATGGGGATATACATGATGCTTTAATAGAGAGAAGTTTGACAGTATAACATTTAAAATGCTTATGAAATTGCACACTACCTGATAAAAGAATTCCATCTCCATAACTTAATTTTCAGAAAATACTTTTGAAGGTATATAAAAAGAGAAGTACAATGATATTAAGGTTATTTATCAGTGTGTTATTTATAGTAGCTAAAAATTGTCCCTGAATTATATAATGAAGATCTTAAAAAGTTTATGAACGGTTTAGCTTGTTATAGATGTGTTTTGTTGCTATTATTTGCTAAGTTTCTCTAGTCATACCCTACCTTTGTGTTTGACATTGTTCACTCTACCAGCTGCCAAGCAAGGTGGCACTTTAAAGAGTGGTTAACAGCTGGAGCTCTTGGGCCAGATGGATAGGGGTGTGGATCCTGCTTTTGCTGTTTGCATTAAGTGAACTGGCACCTGTTTCTTAACTTCTCAATTGCTTCATCTGCAAATTGGGAATAATGGTATATTTACCTAATAAGGTTATGAAAAAGGTTAAATGAGTTCATCTAACGTCAAGTATATGGAGTGGGGCTTGATATGTAGTATGCTGTCATTAATGGTAACTGTCATCAACAGGGTCCTTATCTCTGGCATTATCACACCAACCACATTTGGATTCCAAAACCCATGAGTCCTTAATTAACACCTAGTCAAACCATGTGTAAAATCACCATTAATGTGAACATAGAGGGACTTGTCACCTTTAATTATAACTCTGATGGCTCTTGAGTGCTTCCACTGATGACTTGGAGTTGGTGACACTTGACAAGCCATCAAATGGGACACTGTCTCTCCCCAAAACTCTCTTCATTACAGAACTCAACATTCAGAACAACTTAGCCTATTTTTAGACCCAAAAGACCCAAGCCCATGGTCTGCAACGCACAGATAGCCGAGGCTCAGTGCTCAACCTGTCCATTCCCAGACCTTGTGCTGAACCAAATTCTAGAAATAAACAGTCCTTTAGAGCAAGGGCCCAAAGTCGAAGCCCTAGCCACAAGCTGTGCTGCCCATTTAGCCCACACTGTTTAAATATTTTCTAAATTGGTTGGCTACAATTATTTGGTGACCTCCATATTAAAATTTCAAGCTTCTGAAATAGAAGAGTTGGCCACCATGGGCCCACATTCCCCAAAGGCAGTGGTTGCTGGAAGCTGGGTAGCAGCTGCCCCCTTCAGGCAGGGCATGGAATCTCCAATTTGCCATGGTCCTCAGTCCACCTGCTTCACTCTTCATTATTCACCTAACCTTGATGACACTGGGTTTTCTGGTCCTGATCCATACATGCGTGTGTGTGTGCGCACAAGCATGTGTGTGTTTGTGCACGTCTATGTTGAGGGGAAGGTGTGGGCTGGAAGATATTTGCTGGGATTCTCTCAGGACCTAGGGATGTTTTAAAAGATGGAGGACGGCTTTATCTTTACCTATGGAAGTGCTATATACAAGCAGGATATTTGGGGCTAAGGGTTTCTGGAACACTATCTGCAGGCTATGCCTGTGTGGGCCAAGCCATGGCTGCCCCACAGGGCTGGTTAGAAGTTACAGAATTCCTGTGCTGTCCCCTGTCAGCAAAGTGCTGAGACAACAAACTTAACCTCTCTGTCCAGAGTGAGCCTATCAGCCATGGTTATTAAATCCCACAAAAGGGAGAAGAGGAGAAGTGAATAGGACTGAAAGAAAAAGCACTTTCCCCATTTGGATAGCTGTGCAGAACAGGAGCTGCTGGAGAAAGGCAGAGAGTGTAATTGCTGGCCTGAAAGAAAAAGAAAAACTATAAAGGAAAGAAAGAAAGAGGGGGAGGAAATTGATAATGAACAATTTATCCTCAGAGCTAACAGTTAATTAATTCTGAAAATATCTGTCAGGCTAATAGAAATGGGGGGAGGGCTATGCCACATACACAATTAATAAAATAATAATAACAAAAAAGGAAAGAGAAAAGATTTTTTAAAGGTGTTACTATCTTCTTACAGGCTGGGCCCTTGGCTTCCCAATGTCATTTTCAACACAATTTTTTTCCCCTCCGTCTCTTTTCAGAAATTGTTCTCATGAATGATTTATATATGTCTAGTTATCTGGAGTGATTTCTATGGACCCCGGCGCATTGCTGCATAATTGTTAATTTTAACGCCATAATAGCTTCAGATGGAGGAAGAGATTAGGCATTTATTGCACAATTAAATGAAACATACTTGAGAATCACAAAGGGTTCCGTAATTATTTCAGACCATTAATAAAATGGGCATTAAATTATATGGGACACAAAAGGGAAAGGAAATAGATTTTCATTACAGCAATAGAAGCTGAGAGTAGTAATAGATCCTAGTTGAATTATCTTTCTCTCTCTCTCTCTGAAATTAATTGTTGCCCAGCTTATTTCAAAGCAAAATAAAGGAGGGAAAAAAAGTGTTTTAAAGAACCTCTGATGAAAGGGCTTTGTTTGATGGGGACAATAGCCAGTGATACACTCAAAAAAAACAAGGTAATCTTTGATTCTGGCTCCTCGCCTTTGGTTGCAACGACTTTAAGGGCAGTTTGCTCAGAAGCATGGGGTTTCCCCACACCTGCCCAACTCCCAGCACAAGGTGAGGACTCAGGTGGAACTGAGGGGGTCAAGTTAGGGTGTCACTGGCTTCTCTCCAGCTGCTCCTGGGGAGAGAACTCGGACATTACTCACAATCCCACGTGGTTCGACAGCATTCAGACTGACCAGCTTGAACTTCCTGAAAGAAAATAAAAATGGAAGGAAGTCACTTTATTCATTCTTTCAACATGCATAATTATCAGAACAATACTACAAGGCAGGTACTCGTATTAGCATTTCCATTTACAGATGAGGAAACCAAGACCCAGAATGATTAAGAAATTGCCCAAAGCCCCACACCCACTAACTAGGCAGCCAGCATTTTAAGATGAAGAAAATGTGTCCCTGCCCTCAAAACCCTCACATTCTGGTGGGAGGAGACAGACAAGTGCACAGAAAAGTCTGATAGCATGTCATCTACTGCTGGAAAAGTGAGTCTAGTGTGGTGGCAAAAAACACAGTGAATGAGACGTGTCCTCTTCTTTCCCTTCCCTTTACTAATGTCATATTCTCCCAATAGAATTCAAGCCAGTGCTCCCTCCATTACTGTAATAGGATCTGCCTTTGTCCTTTGGAGACCCTGGAAACCGGATCCCTCCCTGACTCTGTGGCTTTACTGACAAGATAACAAGAGACCAGCATTCCTGGAATGGCCAGTCCTCTTCACTTTCTGCTAATGGGCAAGGACCCCAGTGAAACCAGAGTGGTCATTACTTTAAGCCAGAGGCCCTAGAATAAGAAGGAAAGCTGAAAAGCTTCAGTTTAAAACTGCAGTAGGCCTCAAGCAACCAAGGAGCTGTAGCGCTGTTGATGTTCCCTCGGGCTCCCGAGCATCACTGTAATATCTGGTCGCCTCTGTTGCTGGCTCTACCTGAAAGCAGGACAGGCCCAACGTCAGAGCCCAGGACCATGGGCTGAACACCTCTGTCCTTCCTCTGCTTCTCAGCTTCACAGGGCCTGCCCAAGGCTGATCTTTTACTCCTCAAACTTCAACTCTAGGGTCCTATCCCAGATCTACAAACGGAGCCATGCTTTGTAGAACTCAGATCAAAGTCTCCCGTGACTCTCTTAGGAAATCAGAGAGCTTGGCAATTGATGACTCAGGTAACAGAGGAATAAAGTACCACGCTTTAGGAAAAACCCTGAAGTAAAAGGAACGACATAGAAAGAAGGTTGAAGAGCTGCAGATGCTCCTGTAAACCATCCAGATGTCAGCATGATTTAGGTCAAGTTAAGAAGAACATGAACCAAGTTAAGCGACTTAGAGCTATATAGATATAAGACCCATAGGCCTGTGGATTTCTATTATTGACAAGATAAGCAACTCATAAGGCCACAATTCTTCCACAAATTGTGTATTAACAAGATGTCTAATCTCCTTTATTAAGGGATACATTATTCAAGCAGATAGTGAGAAAAAAAGTGAATTCCAAATTCATCTGAAAATGAAATGAAGAGAGAACACTTCCAGACCTGAATAAATTATGAGCAGAGAGAGAGGACAATACTTAACCACGGTTGGTAATTTTTATGGAATCATGGAAAACAGGTAAGTTGTCAAGAGATTACAGATGAACATAAATGGTTTCAATTTTGACTAAAAAGATAGATTCTAGAGATTCAAAACCACTGATTTTGAAACAATACCCCTGCCCTGGGCTTCTCATCCACACACAAAAATCCTAGGTTGCGGGCTGGGATTGTAGCTCAGCAGTAGAGCGCTTGCCTCGCATGCGTGAGGCCCTGGGTTCGATCCTCAGCACCACATACAAAGCAATAAAATAAAGACATTGTGTTCATCTACAAATAAAAAAAAAAAATCCTAGGTTGCTATTTAGCTTCAGCAAAGAAACTAATAAGAAAGAATGGCTTATTAAATGGAAATGTCTAAGGCAAGGGACTTCCCTCCTCATAGCCTGGCCGACTAGACATCACGGAACGCATTCTGTAATGACCTAATGTGACTTGTCCTGCAAAGGTTGCAAGCATATATTTACAGGTATACCTGAGCTCAAAATAAATCGGAAAAATTCCTTCCAGAGATCAAATAAAACAGCACAAACTGAAATTTCAAAACCAAACCTGTGTCGCAAAGATTATCACAGAATGTTAAGTGAGATGAGGTGATGGATATGTTAATTAGTCTTATTTAATCATTCCAGAATGTATGCATGTATTATAACATCATGTTGTATTTCATAAATACACACAAATATTGTCATTTAAAAATAAAATAAAATTAGAAAATTTAAAAAAAAAATTAGATCTAAAAGTGAGCAGTAGCTTGAGAACCCTTAAGGGCAAGTGCCAATTCATGAACTCAAAGCCTTGGAGATTAACCACTGTGAAGGGAAATGGAAAAATAAATCTAAACCTCAAGAAAAATACAGGAAATATGCCCCGAATTCTTGTATCATGCCAGACACCCAAAACGAGTGGTGCCATTGGTGAAACTAGGAGTAAAATTATCCACCTTCCCCAAAGGATCCTAAAAACTCTGTTGGCCACAGTTATATGCAGAAAAATAATAGCAGCAACAATAACAATAATCATAACAATTATACTAGAATTACCAGAAAATTTGCTACCCAAGACTCTCTTACACTTACTCAGGTCTGGAGTTCAAACTTAAAATTCTCATAGTCAGGAATGCACTCAGTGTAGAAATTAAAGTTAAATAAAGATTAGCAAAACTTGGGGAAAATGAAGAAAAACATTCTAACTCCTCTGGACTCACAGACTAAGTTGGGCCAGGCATGAAATTACAAAAAAAAGAAAGAAAAAAAAAATACACAAAAAAGTGAGCCATGATGAAGAAGACTCAGTAGAGACAACAAACATAGACTTAGACATCTTCTCACCAAGAACTTCAGTTATTGAAATTGTAGTGTATATACAGCTTATAAAATATCTCTGCCTAAGCTGGGGATATTATCTCAGGGGTAGAGCACTTTTCTCGCATGTGCATGGCCACATGCCCAAAAATAAAAATACAAGAAACAAAAAAAAAATTAAATCTCTGTATGAAAAGTTTTTAAAAGGAGATAGAAATGTTATATGATCAAAGAACAAGAATCTATAAAATCGATTTGATAAAAACTAAAACATTAAAACATGAATATAATAAAAAATTTAAAATTTGCTGGATGGGTTAAAAAGAAGATTCAAAAAAGCTGAAAAGAAAATGAATTGGCAGGTGGATCTAAGGAAATTAAGCTGAATGCAGCACAGAAAGCAAAGGAGGTAAAGCTTATGAAAGGAAGGTTAGGAGATGAAGGAGAGAATAGTTTAAACAATTGGAAAAGGTCTGTGGAGGCTGTAAAAGTGAGCTGTCCCTATCTCTCTTTGCTGCAGGGAATGCAACCAACAGATCCTTCCAGATCTACCACACTCAGCCATGGCTGTTTCTTCCCCCAGGTAACTCCTAGCCAATAACTCAGTACTGTAAGAGCACCAGATCTGAGAAATTCCTGCCCAACAGGATTCCAACAGGCAATCTTTGCTCTGGGACCCTCAGAGCACAGAAAGTCCTGGGCTCATCCTGGTCTAGTCCTGGTCTAGTTCTAAATATGTCCTTTTAATATCATCTGACAACTATTGTCTCTGATAAGTCAGCCCTTTATTATGTCATTGTTCCACTTTATATGTGCCATTCTCTTTAGCTGCCATGAAAATTTTCTTTTATATTTGCAGTTTAACTGAGATGTGCCCAGGAGTAGGTTTCTAGAATTTGTTTCCTTTGTATCTATCTTGCTTATGATTTGTTGAGTTTCTCACATCTGTAAGTTACTATTTCCTATCAGTGTTGTGAAGATTTCAGCCATGATTCTTGTGTCAGTCTGCTTTTCCATCATCGTGACCAAAAAACTTGACAAGAACAATTTTAGGGCAGCAAAACTTTATTTGGCACTCACAGTTTCAGACATTGTAGTCCATGGATGGCCAGCTCCAGTGCTCTGTGCCTGAGGTGAGGCAGAATATCATGGCAGAAAAGTGTGAAGGGGGAAAGCAGCTCAGGACATGGAACCAGGAAGCAGAGAGAGAGAGAGAGAGAGAGAGATCTCCTCACCATGGAAAAAACATAAACCCCCAAAGACACACCCTCAATGACCCATTTCTTCCAGCCACACACTACCTGCCTCCACCCAGCTAATTCCTCTCAGTGGATTAATGCACTGATTAGGTTAAGGCTCTCATAACCCAATCATTTCACCTCTGAACTTTCTTGTGTTGTCTCAGCTTTTGGGGAATACCTCATACCTAAACCATAACAGTTTCTTAAATCATTTTTGTCTCTTTCTCACCTTTCCTTATGGTACTATAATATGTCTTGGACCAGCTCATATTGTTCCACTTCTCAAATTCTGTTCATTTTTCTTTCACTGATTCTTCTTGTTCTATTTTTGCCAACTCCAATGTTCTGAGTCCATCTGGTGAACTTTTCATTTTAGTAATTGTACTTGGAGCTGATAGATTCCATTTCTCTGATAAGATCCCTGTATTTTGGGGCTGTGGTTGTGGCTCAGTGGTAGAGCACTTGCCTCGCATGTGGGAGGCTCTGGGTTCGATCCTGAGCACCGCATATAAATAAATGAATAAATAAAGGTCAATCAACAACTAAAAATAATTTTTTTAAAAAAGATCCCTATATTTTAATTCACTAAAACTATTTTTCTTTAATATTTTAAGGTGAAATTTTATCTTTATTTTTATAATTATTAACACATTAATTATACAAAGTAACAGATTCACTGTGATATCTCCATATGGGCATGTATCATGCATTGATTATATCCATTCATCCTTTTGCCCCTTTTTTCCCACCCTATACCTTTCCCAGTCCCTAAAAATACCTTTTAATTTCTTTCTTATCCCCTCTTCCCCCTACCTTTCCCTGTCTCTATTCATCACTATTTTACTTCATACATCTACAAGGTTGACTTACTGGTTTCCATAAAGGAGTAAGAACGTATAGTATCTGTCTTTCTATGTTTGGCTTGTTTCACTCAACATAATGTTCTCTTGTTCTCATGGATGCATGCTTCTGCAAATGACAGGGTTTCATTCTTTTTATAGCTGAGCAGTATCCAATTGTGTAAAAGCACTACACTTTCTTTACCCATTCATCCACCGAAGGACATCTGGGTTAATTCCATATTTTGTCTATTATAAATAGTGCTGCAATAAACACAGGGGTGAAAATATCTTCTTAATATCTAGATTTCATCTCCATTGTGTATATATATAAAGTAGTGTAAATGCTGGATCACTCAGTAATTCCATTTTTAGTTCTTTGAGAAATCTCCATACTGTTTTCCATAAAGGCTATAATAATTTACATTCCCACCAACAATGTGTAAATGTTCCCTTTTCTCTGCATCCTCACCAGCACTTATTTTCTTGTCTTTTTGATGACAAACATTCTAACTGGGGTGAGATAATTCATTGTTTTGAGTTGCATTTCTTTGTGATTAGTGAAATTTAGCATTTCATGTATTTGTTGGTCAGTCTTCTTTTGGGAATGTCTATTTGGTTCTTTAGCCCATTTTTTAATTGGATTTTTCTATTTTTGCTGTTTACCATTTTGAACTCTTTATATATTCTGAATTCTAGTTGTTTATTTGATGTGCCATTTGCAAATAATTTCTCCCTTTCTCCTTGAAGTAGTTTCTTAATCCTAATGATTGTTTCCTTTGCGATGCAGATGCTTCTAGGTTTGATGTAATACTATTTGTCTATTTTTACTTTCATTGGCTGTGATTTTGGGGTCCTATCTAAAAATTTGTTGCTGCTTTCAACATCTAGAAGTGTTTTCTAGTATCAATTTCATAGTTTTGGATTCAATTTTTAGGTCTTTGGTCCATTTTGGCCAAAATGGGGAGAGAAAAGAATCTAGTTTAATACTTTTGCATATGCAAACCAATTTTGCCAACATCATTTATTGAAAAGACTGCCTATTCCCCACTCTCTGTTCATGACAACATTGTGATAAGGATCATTCCTTTCCTGGGTTAAATTTATTTCTAAATATTTTTATTTTATTGTAGCTATCATGAATAGGATTGCTATCTTAATTTCTTGTTCAACAAGTTCATTATTTGTGAATAAAAATGTTAACTGTTTTTGTATGTTGGTTTTGTATCCTGATACTGTTCTGAATTTGTTTATAAGGTTTCTCACAATTTTTAATGGAGTATTTAGGTTTTTTCTACATATAGAATCATGTCTTCAGTAAACAAGGATAATATAACTTCATTCTTTTCCAATTTGAATACCCTTTCTTTCTCTTGCCTAATGTTCTTGCTAAGACTTCCAGTACTAAAGTATACATCCTGTTCTTGTTTCTAATCATAGAGGAAACATTTTTAGTTTTTCCCCATTTGGTATGATACTGGCCATGGGTTTTCATAAATAACCTGTATTATTATGAGGTATGTTTCT
Source organism: Geosciurus inauris (assembly GCA_004024805.1). Classification (NCBI taxonomy): domain Eukaryota; kingdom Metazoa; phylum Chordata; class Mammalia; order Rodentia; family Sciuridae; genus Geosciurus; species Geosciurus inauris. The sequence continues at coordinate 28,319 of PVHX01018044.1, forward strand.
TCTATACCTAGTATCTTGGCAATTTTTAATCATGAAGAGATGTTGAACCCTATTGAGTGCTTTTTCTGTATATATTGAAATAATCATATGGCTTTGCCCTTCATTCTGTTGATAAGTTGTATCACATTTGTTCCTTTGCATATGTTGAACAGTCTTCCATCCCTGGGATGAATCACACCTGATCATAGTGTATGATCTTTTCAATGGACTGTTGAAATCAGTTTGCTAGTATCTTTATAATTTTTTTGCATCTGTATTCATCAGCAATTGGGGTCTGTAGATTTATTTTTTTGTCATGTCTTTGTCTGGTTTTGGTATAAGGGTAATGGCAGTATCATAAAAAGAGTTTGGAAAATTCATTCCATTTCAACTTTTTGGAACAATTTAAGAAGAATTTGAATTAATTCTACCTTAAAAGTTTTGTAGAATTCAGCTGGAAAATCATCAGGTCCTGGACTTTTATTGACTTGTATTTGGTGTGTGTGTGTGTGTGTGTGTATGATGGGAGATTTTAATTACTGCCACATTACTGATCTGTTTAGATTTTCTACTTCTTGGTTCAATTTTGGTAGGTTGTATGTGTTTGGGAATTTGTTCATTTCTTCTAGGTATTCCAGTTTTTAGCATACAATTAATTACTCATAGTAGGTTTTTATGATTTTTTGTATTTCTGTGATATCAATCGTAATGTCTATTTTTTCATCCCTTATTTTATTTATTTGAGTCTTCTATCTCTTTTTTTCTTTTCTTGGATAATTTAGCTAAAGGTTTATCAATTTTATTGACAAACTGAAGTCTTCATTTCATTGATCTTTTATAGTTATTTTCTTTTTAGTTTTAATTTTATTTATTTATACTCTGGTCTTCATTATTTCTTTCCTTCTACTAGCTTTGGGTTTGGCTTGTTCTTGCTTTTCTAATTCTTTGAGGTGCATTATTTGGTTGTTTGATACCTTTTTAGTTTTTTATGTATGCATTCATTGCTCTAAACTTCTCTCTCAATACTGTTTCTACTGTATTCCTCACATTTGATATATTGTTTTGCCATATTCATTAATTTCTAGAAATCTTTTGATTTCCCTTTTAATTTCTTCCATTGTCCATTGATCATTTAGGAGCATGCTATTCAATTTCCATGTGTTTTTACTTTCCATCCTTCTTGATTTTTAAATCTTAATTCATTGTGCTGAGAAGATACATGCATGGCATCATTTTCTTTTTAAAATTCATTGAGACTTGATTTGTTACTTAACATATGATCTACTCCTGAAAATGTTTTATGTACTGATAAGAAGAATGTGTTTTCTGATGCTGTTGAAAGAACTCTTCTCTAAATGTCTGCTAGGTCCATTTGCTCTATAGTATGGTTCAACTCAGCTATTTCTTTGTTGATTTTCTGTTTGCATTACCTGTACATTAAGAAAAATAGGGTACTGAAGTCCCCCACTATTATTTAGTAAAGTCTAACTTTCCTTTTAGATTTGATATTATTTGCTTTGTGTATTTTGGTTGTCCTGTTTTAGGTGCATATATATTTATAACAGTTAAAACTTTTGTTGAATTCACCCTTTTATCAATATGTAAAGATTTTTTTGTTTCTTATCACAGCTTTTTATTTAAAGTCTGTTTTATCTCATGAGTATAGCTATTACTGTTCATTTTTTATTTCCATTTTGATGATATGTTTTTCCATTCTTTTCCCTTTTAGTCTACATGTATCTTTACCAATGATTTGAGTTTCTTGTAGGCAGCATGTAGTTGGGTCTTATTTTTTAATCCATTCAGCCAGTCTATATCTTTTATCAGTAAGTTTAGTCCATTTGTGTTCAATGTTATAAGCATTAAATTCTTCCTGTCACTTTGTTAATTCTCATTTTCTGCTTGCTTTGTGTATTTTTGTAGCTTTCTACCTCTTTTAGTACTTATTTTGGAATTTGGTAGTTTTCTGACATGTTAAGTTTTAATTCTCTTTTTCTATTGTGTATCTTTGTTCTTCTAGTGACTATTGTATACCCATGTGTTTTAATGATGGTAGTTGTCATCCTTTCATTTACAGTGTAGGACTCCTTAAGTAGTCTTATATGACTAGTCTGTTGGTGATAAATTCCCTCTGTTTCTGCTTATGTGGGAAAAGACTTTATTTCTTCTTTAGTGTTGAAGGATAATTTTTCTGGGTATAGCATTCTTGGTTGGCAGGATTTTTTCTTTCAGTATTTTGAATACATATTCCCATTTTTTTCTGATCCATAAGATTTCTACTAAGAAATCTGCTCTAAGTCTGATGGGCCTTCCCTTATATGTTATTTAATGTTTTTCTCTTGATGTTTTTAGGATTCTTTTTGTCTAATGTTTTTGACATTTTGACTACAATATGCCTTGCTGAAGGTCTATTTTGGTTTAGTCTATCTGGGACTCCGAGTTTTGAGAATCTCTTAGAAGATTCAGGAAGTTTTCAGCCATTATTTGTGAAATAGGTTTTCAGTGCCTTCTTCTTCTCTCACAATGCATATATTTGGTCTCTTGACTGTGTCTCATTTGTCTCAGAGGCTTTATTCATTCTTTTTGTCATTTTGTCTTTTTTTTTTATCTTTTTCTGTTTTGTTGTTGTTGTTATTGTTAACTGTGTTGAATTCATTAGAATGATCTTCAAGTAGCAAAAGTCTTTCTTTTGCTTATTCCAATTTGTTGTGGATCTTTTCTATTGTATTTTTTCATTTCATGGATTAAACTTTTTAGTGTCAATATTTCTAATTGGGTCTTTTTTATGATTTGTCTCTGGCAAATTTCTCATTCATATCCTGCATTGTTTTTCTAATTTCTTTGTAATGTTTATCTACATTCTTTTGTATCTCACTGAGTTTCCTTAGGATCACTATTTTAAATTCTTTTCCAAGTATCTCATAGATTTACTTCAAATTCATTTCTATTTCTGAAAAATTATTGTTCTCCTTTGGAAGTGTCATATTTACTTTCATGTTTCTTACATGTCTTACATTAATGTTTGCATGTCTTGGTATGACATTCATTTCTTCCAACTTTATGAAATGAAGTCCTGGAGCTGAGGAACGTTCGTAGGCCCTTTCCCCTGGTCCTCAGGGACAAAATTGCATGATGCTAAGGCTTTTTGCACCAGCAGTTACAGTCCCAAATTGTAGACTGGTTAGGAGACTTTTCCTAGATCCCACCAGTAATGTGCAGGTAGGTGTTGATAGGGTTTGTGGCCCTTGATTGCTGCATTTGTAGAGCTTTAGGATTCATTCAGGGCTCAGCCAGTACTTTTCTCAGTTCTGGACATACAGGTGAGACTAAAACCTTGGAGCTATATCTACCATCCCAAGTTTGTAGGATTTGGAGGGGACCTCCCATATTATGTATATACTGCTTTTGTGTCTGTGTGCTAAATCCAATATTTGACCCATATAAAGGCAGGTTCTATTTATTTCTTCCTGAGTATAGATCATATTTTCCTTTCTTTTTGCATTTTCATAATTTTGTTTGTAAACTAGGCATTGTAAATAATACATTGCAGCAATTCTGGATTTTGTTGAGTTCAGAAATAGTTGGAATTTTTTTTCTATTTGGCTGCTAACATGCCTGACTCAAACTGCAAACCTTGTATTCCTCACTGTGTACAACTGGTATCTCTGTTTAATTTATGACTTATTCCTCATGGTTGTATTTCTATTTTTTTAGCCTGGACCTTTCTCTGACCTATGTAACTGAATATCAAAGAGAAAAGCAGGCAAGGTTGTTCTTCTCAAGCTCAGAGTTTGTTAATAAAAGCAAACAAATAGCCAATATCAATATCGTATGACTAATTGTATAATAAAAATATATGCAAGGTATAAAAATAGTGCAGAGTAGAAAGAGCAACTAAATCTGAAAGAAACTAGTGTTCCAGAAAGATTCCACGTAAGAGGTGACATCTAGCCTGAGTTTTGAAAACTAAATTGTAATTTACAGTTTGATGCAGAAAGAAGACATTTCACATAGAAATGTCTAAGAACAGATGATATCCTAGAAATGACAAATCATTTGATATAGCTAGACCATCCGACATTAGAGAAAGTAAAGCAGGGGATGGAAACAGGATGCATATCATAAACAACCAGTACACCAGATTAAAGGCCAATGCTTAATTCTGGTGACAGTGATGAACCACTAAATGGTTGTAAGCTGTGTTAAGAGTAGATTAAGATAGTCTAGGTAGGGGACAAGGATGGCATGGTGTAGGATGGTTGGTAAAAATAAGTGAGCAGTAGTGAAAGCTAAGACAAGAGAGAAAATAGAGCTTAGAGTCTGGGAGAGGAAGGAAGTAAAAGTGACACTAAAGACTTTTGCTTAGGCAGTCAGATAGAGTATATTTTCACTTAGAGGAGGTAGACAACACAGGAGGACAGGAAGCTTGAGGGAGGAGAAGGGCGGATGACGTTCTTTGATGTACTAAGGTCAAGGTGCTGGGTAAAACCAGAAGTGAAGACTGTTGGGCATTGAACATACAGTCAACATAATGCTCTGGAAACAGGTGAGGAGGAGCCCTGGAGAGAGTGTAGATTGAGAAAAGAGGGTATCTGAGAACAACACTTGGGAGACTCCAGTATTTAAGAAATGGGCCAAAAAGGTGATTGACCGGACAGAAAGAAGTGTTGACGGTAGTTGATTCGGCAGAGGCAGAGTACTAGAGGTGGCAGCACACCTGCCCCCTGCAGACACCTTCTCCTGCTGCAGCCTTGTCCTCTGCTATGTCTTTTTCTAGACCTAGTATTAGGCCCTGTCACCCTTGCTCCTAATCCAGATTTTATGTCAGACTCCCTGCCCTTACTAATTAAGTAGCAAATTCCTAATAGATGCATTATCCCCGGAAGTGTTATTGTCTTATTAACAACTTCCATCCAGTTGCTAATCAATTGTAGTTCTTTAAGTGTAGCAAAGTAGTCCCTTAGCAACATCATCCCATCCATCAACTGTCAGCATGAGGTACTGGTGATGAAGACCCACAGAGACTCAGGGTCAGGCTTATTAGCCAGAGCATCTTTCAGTTTAATTCTCTATGGATTCCCCTTAATAACCTTCATCACAGGGTCCCTCAGTCCTGGACCCCAGTAAGGGAGATGGTATGTCCTGGAGAAGATTAATCAGTTGGAAATCCCTGCAGTTCTTAGGAACCCCAAAATGGAGGCATATCGTTGCTCTCACAAACACATACATGTACATCTACAAAGCAGCATGAAAAGCACACTTAAAGAAAGAACAGACTGGACATGGACTTGGACAAATGTTCTTTAAGGATCCAGAATTCATTTCCACCATTAATTCTAGATTGAAAAGATCTCCAAACTGAAAAGAGATACATCTTCTAAGAGAAAAAGTAATAGCTAATAACAATGAAAGACTAAATGTCAAGGCAAATTCTTTCCTAAATTTCAGAAGATACATTCTTATAAACAAGGACTATTTAGGTAAATATTTGGATCATTCTGAGGAAGCAGGAGAATAAATTTTGAAATAAGAACACCATAGGGGTGGAGTATTAGAGGCTGAGAGTGGTAATATAAGGGAAGGAAGAAAAGGGTAGAATGTAAAAGGACTTGCAACTTCTATAAAAATTTAGGGTGTCTAAGGGCAGAAAAATTTTAGAACATAAGTTAATGAGATTGTTAAAGGATGGCTATCATTTACCACCACTGCATTATGATTTAATTTATAGACTCAATGGCTCAAAAGTGTCTCTCCACAGATCTGAAGCTGCATTTGGGGTATACTGTCACTAGATGGCAATTTGTGCCTTGGTCCCTAGCAAGATAATCCCAGAGAATGAGAGTCTGCATATTTACATACAGGACTTAAGAAAAATATACTCTGTCATTCTGTACAATTTTTATGGGTTTTGTTTATCAGTTAAAAATAAATTAGGAAAAAAACTACAGCTTATTTCAATATATATGGGCAAAGATGTTTCATTTGAATCATCAAATTTTTAATCTAACTTCCAGTTAATAGAAAATACAAAAAATACAGGAACAAGCAAATGATTTTCCAGGAAGAAACATCCAAACAAACCCAGGTAGGACAATTTTCAGGATGTAGTCAAGATCTCTTCAAGAAATAATATTATAGTATAAGGAACTGAACTAGATAACAAAGGACTTGAGGGATACAATACCTGGACTCAAGATCCTGGGTTGGACATGTTTTTGAGATAATTAGGGAAATGTGAATATGGGTTGTATGTTATTTAAAGATATTATTGTTAAATAAAACAATGTTAGTTGGGCTATATAATCAAAATTTTTAACTGATTTTTTTTTCAGTATTGGGTATTGAACTCAGGGCATTCACTCTACCATGGAGCTGTATCCCTAGCCTTTTTTGTGTTTTACTGTGAGTCAGAGTCTTGCTAAGTTGTGGAGTCTGGCCTTGAACTGAGATCCTCCAACCTCAGTTTCCCAAGTTGCTGGGATTACAGGCACTATGCCCAGCTGTATGTTGATGTTTGTTTTATTATAACTAATGAAATAATGAGAATGAATCAATATCCACTTATATACAGAATACCAGGCCTCTTTCCCCAGCCCTAGGCTCATTTGCAATTTCAGTTTTTTTCTCATACTATGGCTGATGTGGTCTTCTGGCTTACAAAATAAACTTTCATACCTGAATGTTTCTGGATCTTCAATATGATCCACCTTACTTACTCTTTTGATTCCCTTCCCAACATGAACTTCAGCTGCCATTCTTGGGTTTCTCTGGCTTGGCTGTAATAATCTTCCCCTTCTCTAGGAAGTCAGGTAGGATGTGTTGTGTGCTGCCAGGAACTTGTTAGTAGCTCCTCCTGCAGAAGCCCCCTTAGTCCCAGGTTGCCAACCTGCTGATGATTCAGTTGCCCTAAACCACTTGGGCCTGACAGCATCCCTTCAAATACTGTTAACATAAAATAGCAATTGAGAGATCAGACCTCAAAGTTAGGCCAGCTAGGTCTGAATCTCACTGGTTACTGTAGGACCTTGGGCAACCTCCGTATGCCTCATTTTCCTTTTCTGCAAAATGGGGGTGATGCCTGTACCTGCCTCCTAGAGATGAGGTGAAAATAAATTAGGTAAAAGATGTAGCACTTTTAGAATAGCCCCTGACACATCCTGAGGTATTCCACTAGCTATTGCTTAATGTTAATTAGATGTTAGCTATCCTTGAGTGATATACTAATAATGTGGCAGGTAGAGCCCATGTACAACCTTGGAGAATACACTTTGGTCTTACCCTGGTTCATCTGGCTGTAAATCCTTGTTACACCTCATATCATTGTGTCTTGTTCCCTACTGGGCTCATTAGATTCCAGCCTCATTAATCTTGGGCCAGTTCCTAGAATATCTACCTCTTTTCCCTCTCAGGCCTTCAGGATGAATTCTTTTGGTTTGGATGCTTTTCACATGGCTGACTCTCATCTTAAACTACATCTCACTCTCAGTGTAGCCAGCCATCTATAGTGGCCTCACCCCACCATCTATCACAGCCCTGAATTCATTTTCTTTGCGTTGTTTGTTTATTTTCTCTGCTGAGTGTCTCCTACTCATGAAGGTTAGCTCTGCCTCATTTGTTGGGCCACCCTGTGTCTAGCCCAGGGCTTGGCACATGGAGGGACTCTATGAGTAGTTGCTGGGTGAATGAATAAGTTCATAGGGTCATTGTCACATTTTTTTTTTTAGTGGTGCTGGGGATTGAACCCAGGGACTTGTACATGCGAGGCAAGCACTTTACCAACTGAGCTACATCCCCAGCCCAGAATTTTTTAAAAGAGAAGAAAATGCAACTTGCATGTTCTACTCAAAGAGGCTGTGGACAAGGGTAACTTTTAAATGGTATTTTTTCTTCCTTGAAAAAAAAATAATGTAATGTTTTGCACCAACGGCCACCTCACTACAATAAAATTAAAACAAGAATAATTATAGTAATAGCTAGAATGGAAGGCAGTGATAAAATAATTTGAAGGATATGGAAAGCAAAAAGCATCAAGGAGTAGAGAAGTGACAGAACATGAAATAGTGAGGGAAATGCAAACTGATTACCAGGAACTTAGAGCCTGAGAGTTCACACCATATGGGGAAGTCTTCTTGAATGGAACAAAAGAAGATGAGTTGGTTCTCCTGGCCCTTAACTCCCTTTCTCTATTGGGAAATGTTCATGTTCAAAGGCAGCTGTCAATAGGAGACATGTTTTCTGTGTCTCCATTCCTGACTCTTTCTAATCTACCACACTATTTTATTTCCAAAGAAACTAGAATGTAAAATGCTCTTCAAATGGAAAGCAGAAATAAAGAAACACCACAATATAATTGTGCCACAATATAAAAGTTAGGAAATATCAACAAAGCCCTGAGATATTTAATGCATGTGAATTCAGGTCTCCAAATTCTGAATTCCAGGCAGCCAGGCAGCATCTCAGGGCCATGGTCACCACGGGAAATGGGGCCAGAAGAATAAAGAGAAGCAAATACTATTATTTTTTTTTAAGTAAAAAGACACACTTAAATATCCCGAGACCAATCACCTTGTCCCTATGTACAGCCATACTCTAGGGGAAACTCATTATCCCTGTATCATTTGCATTTTTTTTTTTTTTTTTTGGTACTGGGGATTGAACTCAGGGGTGCTCGACCACTGAGCCACATCCCCAGCCCTATTTTGTGTTTTCTTATGTAGAGACAGGGTCTCACTGAGTTGCTTAGCACCTCGCCATTTCTGAGGCTGGCTTTGAACTCGCGATTCTACTGTCTCAGCCTCTCTAAGAGCTGGCATTACAGGCTTGAGCCACCGCGCCAGGCTTCATTTGCATTTTAGTACATCTTCTTGCTCCTGCTATGGCAGGCTTGGTGCTGCATGTGTGTGTCTATACGTACTGTGTAATTTCTTTCTCTAATTACCAGGAAGCTTCTACCAATTACCATGCACAGAAGATGGCAATGAATTGGAAAACAGCCTTTCTAGATTAAAAACCCAGCATCCCAGACTACAAGAAGTTCTATTAGAAGGATTGGAAAGCTCCAATTCACCAATAAGGTGACCTTTTGGAAAAAAGGAAGAAATCAATCAGAACAAAAGAGTGTACAAAGAACAGAACATGCTGCACTAAGCCTGTTCCTGGAATAATGATTGAGGAAAATGCTAGAGACTCCGTAAACTATCTCTGGACACCAGTGAGCATCTAACACAGCTGCCCTGTTACCATTTTGAATAAAATGATGACTATAGACTCAATGCTAATACTGTGAGGTGAAGTCAAATCACTTATCAACTATGTTTAGAGGCTGGTGCTCTCCAGCCTGGTAGTTGGCCCACTAATTGAAAATCAAACTGGTTAAAGTGAAGCATCATTAAAAAATAATACATATTTACTTTCAAATTTTTATTTGATACTCAACCACATAAATATGCAATCCTTTGGTAATCTTTTGGTTGATGGCCAAGGTCTGTGTTTTGTTCTCTTTGTTATAGAAAGTGCATCTTTGATAAATCCTCTTGGAGATCCAGGGTTTTTTTTTTTTCTTCTTCTTTTTTTAAAAAACAGTCAAAATTTAAAAACATGGGGAATATTAGTGAAAAACTCTTTCTGGGTTTGAAAAAATTTCTTTACCAGTTTTCTACTGTTCTATTACCACATCTAAATAGGCAGTATTTTTTTTAATTTTAGTGGCTCAACATTGCCATTTTTTAAAGTACTTGGCTCAGTTTATAAACAACTTCTTTTCACACTAACGTTTCATTAGTTCACATGATATTTAATTAATTTACATAATCACAGAAACAAGTACAACTGTGATAAACAGGCTTGGGGCACACACTTCTGTCTCTGGAAAAGCATCAACCTCAAC
>PVHX01018045.1:0-16464 GCA_004024805.1 Geosciurus inauris
CCCACCCTTGGCTTCCTGGTATTGGGGGCTATCAGCACTTTTCGTCCTGCCTTCTGTTTCCCGGTATTGGTCCCTTCTTAGATTTCCTGAGCTAGGCCTGGCTACCTATTAGGGGAGGGGGAAGGGGTCTTTCTGAGGTCAGTCAGTTTCCTGAGCAAGTCCTGGCCATCTATTAGGGGAGGGGGAAGGGGTCTTTCAGTTTTTTGTGTTTGTTTTTGCTTGAGCTTCAATAAGCATGTTTCCCATATGGAGTCCACATCAATTTGGTTAATTCCAAGATTTGTTTTGAAGTAAGTCACAATCTAAACCAGGGTTCAATGAAAAAATTCCTATTTGTGAAGATTAACATATCTGGCTATTAATTCATGTCGTTCTTCATCCATGATATGTGCATATTTGGAAAAAAAAGAAATGTAATTGGAGATAACTTTCATATTATAGGCATTTCCTACTAGTCATAAATATGATTTTTTACATTTATTCTTCTTTTTTTTTTTGGTACTGGGGATTGAACTCAGGGGCACTTGACCACTGAGCCACATCCCCAGCCCTATTTTGTGTTTTATGTAGAGACAGGGTCTCACTGAGTTGCTTAGCACCTTGCTTTTGCTGAGGCTGGCTTTGGACTCGGCGATCCTCCTGTCTCAGCCTCCCTAAGTGCTGGGATTACAGGCATGTGCCACCGCGCCCAGCTCACGTTTCTTCTTGAATTTATAGTCATTTCCATGGTCTTAAAGACAAACTATGTCAGCTAATTTATTTTAGTGAGACTAAGAAAATAGGCAAATTGAGAAAAATTGTCTTAAAAATGGAACTCTACAACCATGACGAGGGCGTGGATCTTTTTAGTGATTTCTTCAAAGCCAATTGCCACAATATACCTTTCTAAACTTTCAAGAGCAGATAATATAATCTTATAATGGCTACGCAAACATTTTTTTCTGATTTGGACTCAGCAGCTCTTCTGACACAATGCTTTCCTTCAGGGACACCTCAGCCTTGCATAATCCCACACTACAATGCTGTTGCATGGTGCCCGGTAAACCACGACCAAGCTCCTCACCCGCATGCCCGCATGCCGCCTCACAGCCTTATCAGCCAAACCTCTAACTTATTGCCATTGGTCTGCTGCCCTCTGTCACTTGCTCCGCAGACTCATTTGCCCACTCAACAGATTTTATCTGGAAGTAGAGTGAAGAGGAGTGTCCCATGTTAATTCCCTTGGGGGAGAGCTACAAGCTATCACACTGCTCAGCTACTCTGTGCAGCTGACTTCTCATCAATAGGATACCCACCACTTGTGTAGCCTGTCATCTGCCCCTCCTGGGGGACAAGCAAAATGGGGAGCTGATGCTGTCTTTATCTTGCTTTTGCTATCTTGTCTGAAACCAGCTGGGCTAATTGTGTGTGTTCGTTGACCAGCCCAAACCTCCTGGGCTGCTTGACACAGAAAGCAGTGGCAAAGACAGCAAGCTGCAGAGCCAGACGACCGGAATTTATGGCCCAAATGCTATGTATGGCTTGAATGTTTGTCCCCTTCAAATCTCATGTTGAAAGTTAATTGCCATCACAATAGTATTACAAGGTGAGACATTTGAGAGGGGATTAGTCCATGAGCCCTCATAGGTGGCTGTTAAAACAGTAAGCTCACTCTCCTGCACTCTTGCCCTTCCACCTTCTACCTTATGACAATGTATCAAGAAGGCCCTTGGGGCTGGGGTTGTGGCTCAGTGGTAGAGCACTTGCCTAGCATGTGTGAGGCACTGGGTTCAATTCCCAGCACCACATATAAATAAATGAATAAAATAAAGGTATTGTGTCCATCTACAACTAAAAACAATATTTAAAAAAAAAAAGAAGGCGGCCCTTACCAGGTGCCAGCACCTTGATCTTGAACTACAAGCCAATAAGTTTTTGTGCATTATAAATTATCCTTTATCACATCTGGCATTCTGCTATAGCAGCACGAAAAGGATTAAGACACCAACCCTCACACTTTTAAGCTGTGATCTTGGGCAAGATATGTATAACCTTTTTGTACCTTGATTTCCTCATGTTATCCATTATTATCTAAACCTCCAGTAAAAGAGTAAAAGAGCATTATAGACAATACAATGACTTTCAAGGCATAGAACCCTTCCACCTGAAACTACCTAGTTGAAAATACTAGAATAAAGGACATGTGCTAGATGAGGCCAGAGTATAAATACAACTTATATATCTTCTCTATTTAATCCCCAATGTTTCATCAAAGCAAAAGTTGTTTTCCCTAACTATTACAGAAACATATCAACCATCCCGTATTTAAAGAGAAAGAAAACCAATGATTTTAAGTATCAACATTGCAATGATAAATAATTCCAGAAATGCACGACCCCTCCCACATTTAAAGGGTTAAGCCAACAATTTCAGGCACCAACTTTGCAATGATGAACTCATAAATTACATGGCATAATACATAAGTCCTATGTTTTTGTTTATCTTATGAAACTCACTTTCATTAAAATGTTTAATTTTTCTGCTTAGAAAATTTTATACAACCATTAAAGAAATCTAAAGTATATAGAAAATATTTTCAAAGTCATCCATAACCATCAATAGCATTTTGGCACATTTTTTTCCCATTTTTTTTCTATGCATGTTAACACTGTTGAACTAATATTGCATAATTTGCTTTTTTAATTTTCTTTTTTTTGTGTGTGGTACTAGGGATTGAACCCAGGGCCTTGCACATGCTAGGAAGCTCTTTCCCACTGAGCCACATCCCTAGCCCCACATAATTTGCTTCTAAATGGCATTATTTGCTTTTTATTCAAAATACATAACAAAGGAAACAAAAACTATTCATAACCTCACTATCAGTTAACCCCACATAACATTTTTTAAAAGTTATACATGTGGTTAGAAAATTCAGACAGGCTGGGTGTGGTGGTGCATGCTGGTAATCCCGGCAGCTTGGGAAGCTGAGGCAGGATGATTATGAGCTCAAAGCCAGCCTCAATAACTTTGCAAGGCCCCAAGCAATTTAGTGAGACCATGTCTCAAAATAAAAAAAGAAAAAGGGCTGGGGATGTGGCTCAGTGGTTAAGCACCCCTGGGTTCAATTCCCAGAACCAAAATAAATAAATAAACAAATAATAAATAAATTCAGACAGTATAAAGGTGCATCCTTTCACTGCACACATATAAAAATATATGCTATGCAATACATCAAAATATTTTAAATTAGGGTTTTCAATTATTCTAAATTGTAAACAATATTGTTATTAACACATATCAATATCACATGCAAATGCCTAGATGTATTTTCACCAAATTTGTAAAATATGCTTAGAATACTTTCTCAAAATATAGTCATGAGATTCCCTTTGGGTGCCAGAGAGAAAACATTCTTAACAATATGCTCCAAATCCTCTATATCTGAAGTGCAGCAGGAGATCTCTATGACTGCTAATCAGGAAATCTCTGCCAATGTTAATGACACAAAAATCAAACAGTGCTTAAATAGGAGCCCCCTTTTTAAAATAGCAAGGCCAGATACTATAAATGGCAATAATTTCAATTATAAGTACTAACTTTCTATTAAACTGTTTCTCAAACAGAGAACTTGGTGTTATGTGATCCAGAATGAATAACAGTCAGAGTAGTATTTCTATTTTGGTCATTGGTGATTAATTGGAGCAACTGAGAAAGCGAGCTGAAAAACTTTTTTTAAAAAAAATGCTCATTAGAGTGCTTGCCTTGCATGCATGAGGCACTAGGTTCGATCCTTAGCACCACATAAAAATAAATAAATAAAATAAAGATATTGTGTCCATCTACAACTAAAAAAAATATTTTAAAAATATGCTCATTACATGAAGGTAATGAACAGCATGAAAAGTAATGTAAAACTGAAGACAGAAATTAACCCCAAAGGATGAATGCAAGAAACAAGAAAACTTCAGAAAAAAGAAAAAACAGAAAGATTCAAGAGAATGTTGTGTCCATAAAAGAATAGAATAAGCTACTGTGAAATAAAGGTGTAATTGTAAGAGGAAACAGTTTGAGGATAATATAATATATAATATAGTCATATACACAGATAATTTCCAGATTAAAAAAGAAAAAGTCCCTAGAAAGAAGGCCTAAATAGAGAAGGAACACAGTTAGAAACACAGTTAGGGAACAAGTTAGAAATTTAGAAGTTTGCAGTAAAGTATGCTTTTAGAATGTTTTGAGGGTAATAATAGTAAAGCTAAAAAACATGTTGTTGAACTATGGAGAACTATAGGTAAGTCAGTATTGATTTAATATGGATCCTAAGTGATGAAAATGAGAAAGGAGAGATGGGGAAACAAAGGAGTAACAGAAGATACACTTCCCTGTTTAAAGATGGAGTCTTTAGACTATTGCTCTGAAATGACCCACTACGGCATGTTGCTTGCAAGAAAAGCCCTTCCCAATATCCACCCACTTTGCAATGTGACTGAAGTCCCTTCCATCAAAGAGGAATCTGTTTCCTCACCACTTGAACCTAGGTTGGCCTTGTGGCTTCGTTTGACCAACAGAATGTGGTAGGAAAAACACTGTACTAGTTCTAATCTATGTCTCAAGAAACTGATAGCAAAAGTTTGGTCCTTGTCCCCAATATCAATCTGATAATGAGGAAAAGGTTTTGAAAAAAGGAAAAAGTTTTATTGATTTGCTATCAAATGAGAAAAGCAGCAGACTAAGGTCACGAAAGCTGCAGTTCTAACTGCCAGGGGGAACAGAGGGCTTTAAAAAGGGGAACCCAAGGGCTGGGATCCAAGTATTACTATCAGTAGATAAAAATTGATGGCCAATTTGTGCCCTTGGGTATGGTTCCAGGACCCAGATCAGGAGTTTCTTTATTCTTATGGGCAATGGGGGACACAATAGCCTACCCTGGGATGGCAAAAATGTTAGTCTTGTTTCCCCTGATGTTAGGGAGGAGTAGAAAAGAAGAAAAAAAAAGGAAAAAAAAACATGTAAGGTTTAGACTCAAAGCATGAAAAGGATCCCTGCTACAAAAGCTTGCATGCTTTCTTTGCTTGGGACCCTATGACTAGCCCAGGCTAGTCTGATGGGTTGAAGGTCATGTGGAAAAGACACAAGCTATTACATCTGATGCTTTCCTAACACCCAGCTGCTCTACCAGGTGATCATAGTCATATGAATGATTCTGGCAATACCAAAATAATTGCCACGCTGAAATCTAGCTAAATTGCTAACTCACAGGCCTGAAGGAGCCAAAGGAACTAGTTACGTGGATATGTGGCAGAAAAGACCAGGCAAAGGGACTAGAAGGTATAAAAGCCTTGAGATGAGAGCATACCTGCCATTTTTGTGGAAAAGCAAGGTCAGTTTGGATGAAGGGAGGATTAGGGGATGAAATGAGGAAGAAGAACATGATAGATTATAAAAATGGTTAGCCATTCTTCCCCTTTCTGCATGTTTGCCCTTACAATATGATATTTCAGATCCTTCCATTAAGTACAATCTTGAAAATAAAGCAGTGGCATAGCCAAGTTTGCTCCCTTGCTGTTCCTGAAACCCCTAACTACCATGTAAGTTCAGACTGGAGATCTGTAGCTTTTCATTCTTGTCTTATGAGATCTAGTCATTCTTGTCATCCTAGATGACACCCAGCCAATCCCTAGATAAGCAAGGCCATTCACTACAGCTAACTGAAGGTGCATGAATAATAGATTAGCAGAAAAGCTGTCCAGCTGAGCTCAGCCCAAACTGCCAAATCATAGGATTTTCATGTAGCTGTACAATAAAAAGTAATGGATGCACATGGTTTGTACATTATAAGGATAAAGAGAAAGAGCATGTAAAATTTCAGACAGGGTATAATAGGTTAGCCCAGTATCAACAAGTGCCTGAGAAAATACCACTTGATAGGGCTTCATACCCATTTGAGGATCAACAGAGGGTGCAATCCACATACTCTTCTGTCTGTACCCACCTGCCAGAATTACAAAAGAGACCTTACTCTTGGGAAAGCTACAGAGAAAGTGTGTCCCTTAGATTCCATTATGGTACACCGTGTAAACACAAATTAACTACAGTCAAAGAATCCATAGGAAGATTGCACTATAAAGCCCAACTGGAATTAAATTCAATGTGACACAACAAAGAAGAGCCTAAGACCAGATGGGTTCACTGCTGAATTTTACCAGACTTGTAAAGAAGAACTAACATTAGTGCTCAAATTATTCCATAAAATAGAAAGGGAAAGAACCCTTATGTTTTATTAGCATATTATAGCTATAGTGGGGTTCACTCTGACATGATCATACATGCATGGAATATAATTTGCTCCACTTCAGTCCCCAGTGCTTCCTCTTTCCCTCCCCTTCTCCCTCTGTTCCCTTTCCTCTGTTCTAATGGTCTTCTTCCTCTTTGCACTGGCTAAAATTTCTAGTATCATATTAAGAATGGTGAGATTTTTTGAAAAATATATGCCAATAAAATGGAAAATCTAGAAGAAATGGGCACATATGACCTAGAAAACTGAACCATCAGGATATATTACTCAAATAAAAGGAATATGAATATAAAAGGAAAAAGTCAAGTTATCCCTATCCCTGTATGCTGATGGTATGATTTTATATGTAGAAAATCCAAGAGATTCCACCAAACAAGTTTAGAACTACAACAGCTAAATAAAATCAGTAAAGTAGCAAGATACAAAATAAACATACAAAAAAATCAGTAGCTTTTCTATACAGCAATAATAAACTTGCCAAGGAAGAAATCTCACTCACAATAGTCTCTCTCTCTCTCTCTCTCTCTCACACACACACACACACACACACACACACACACACAAAGTACATACATACATACATACATACATACATACCTAGGAATAAACCAAATTGAGAATGTGAAAGACCTCTATACTGAACATTTGAAAACACTGAAGAAATTGAAGAAGACACCTCTCAAATTCTTAGATAGGGAGAATCAATATTGTTAAAAGGACCATACTACTCAAACTGATTTACAGATTCAGTACAATCCTCACCAAAATACATTATTCACATAACTAGAGAAAATAATCCTAAAATTCACATGGAAGTACATAAGACCCCCATAGCCAAAGCAATCCTGAGGAAAAAGAGAAATCCTAGAAGACTTCACAATACCTCATTTCAAAACATACTGAAGAAATATAGTAATAAAAACAACATGGTATTTGCATAAAAACAGACACATAGACCAATGAAACCAAATAGTAGAACCAGAAATAAATCCATGCATTACCAGCTAAATGATTCTTGACAAAGTTGCCAAAAACATACAGTGGAGAAAAGACAGCCTTGTCAACAACTGGTGCTGGGAAAACTAGATATCCACATGTAGAAGATTGAAACTAGACCCCCATCTCTCACCTGTACAAAAATGAACTCAAGGTTGGAGAGATCAAGATGACTGAACAGAGGAGGTTGCTTTCTGTGCTGCTTTGTGGCGTGAAACCAAGAAAGTGGGTAGGCAGCTTCTCAGTAAGATGGGTGGAGAAAAAAGAAAAGAAGGAACTTTACTGAGAATTACTGCTGGACATCAAAGCAGATCCAGGACTCAGGAGGTTGGATATAATGAAATAAGGAAGAAATCCCCTGTCCTGATGCTGTTGGCACCTGTGGGAGGAGTCCCTTCCTGGGCAAAGTGGAGGGATAGTGGAATAAGGGACACCCACATTTTTAAGAGGCCTGTGGCAGATAAGATTAGACATCAGACACTGCCAGACTGACCTGGAAGGTGTGCTGTGCAATAGTCTTGTGTGGGAAAGAAGCCATGTCTCTCCTGGCAGCCCATGGAGAACAGAAGAAGAAGCCATCTTGCAGCTGCGCAAGTGGGGCCTTCAGCTATGGGAGTCGAGTCTTGGCAAACCTTAGCTGGATCCAAAAATCGGGCTTGACAAACTCATGCCAGAGGTCATAGAGGGTGCCTAAGAGGCCATGAGAAATTCAGACTGGAGAGGGGTTTATACAGGGGAATGAGTCATGGCAACCCACCTGGCTCCCAGCAACCCCTTGAGTCCAGAGGCTCACAGGCCAGGCTGGGAGAGACATGCCTGGCCTCGCCTGGAATTTGAAAGGCAGAGGGCAGGAGTGACTGAGTTTGGGACTGAATTTGAGTCCAGGAAAGACAGGGTCCATGGGTGGTGAGGGGGCGAAGGATGGGCTCCTCTGCTACAGGAATGGAACTCAAGGGAGATTCCTGGGGTGCAGTACCCAAATATTAACCAGCAGCTACTGGGCCTGGAGGTGCATTGGTTTAAAATCTCAGACAAATCACCATTCAACAAAGAACCTGGAGTGGACCTAAGCGTAAACTCTGCCTCCAGGAGCTCTGCCTATAGGATTTCCTCTTATACATGAGGAACCCCACCCTGAGGATGGATGAGGCATCACACTCCAGCCCACCCCATCTAGCACAGCTAAGACGGAAAGCCTTGAATTTTTTGAACTCGAAAGGAAATAATCCTTTAACTTTTCATTGGGATTTTTTCTTTTCTCTGTTTAATTGTGACCTGAATGGTTCATGGACACTTAGACATAGACATATTTGTTTCTTTTTTTCTCATTTCTAGCATTTTTTGAAAGCAGTTATTTTTCATGGCTTAGTCTTTTGAGGGCTATGATATTTGATTAGTATATTTTGGTTATGTTTTGTATTTTTTCCTCTCACTTAGCTGTTTCCCTTGATTCTCTTTCTCTCTTTTCTGCTAACAGCCAAACTCTATCATTCTTTTACTCTTCCTTTATTTTTTTTACTTCTATTTTCTCTCCTTGTCGCTTTGATAAGGAGGGGGGAGGGCCATGTGGCTTCTTGACGAGTTGGAGTCCAAGAGAGACGAAGAAAGGGTCCCCAGGTGAGATGATATGGGGTCTCTCTGGATGGTGGCGATCCACGGAGCCAATTTCCCCAGGCCCCGGGGTGTAGGTAAAAATTTGCTTCGCCCTAGCGAGACGCAGAAATACCCGGGACAAAAGGGGATACAGCCAGGGCGAGAAGAAGCAAAGAACACAACTTTATTCTAGAAACTACAGAAGCTTAAATGTACTCTTGGACCAATTAGATCCAAAGGTCACAAACAAAGGGGTGCTCTTTGGCAAGAGCACAGTCTATTAGCATAGAATGGGGAAGGATGGAAGGGAGGGGTGGGAAAGTATGGAGATGCTCCTACATATCCCCCTTTTTACTTTTATTTGAAATGTCAGCGGGGCCTGCATGGCCCATAAGCAAGCATGTCGGAGGGCTCTGTGATAATCTCCTCATGGGAGAGAATCATTCTGCTGGATTATCCAGACTCCTACATGATGCATATGATGGGGGGGGGGGTGCTAACGAAGCTGTAATCTGTCTTAGGTTGTACTCCTATGAGTAATTTACCCGTCATCAATTATAGCTCGTGCACAAGAGATGGGAGAGACAAGGCTGCGCCTGGCTTAGGTCGTGCTCCTCTGAGCATCTTACCCGTCATTGGCTGCCAGCCTATATGCATGTCCCCAAAATGAGCTCTCTCCCAATAGAAGGGGGGATGGGGTTGGGAGGGGTTGGAGGGGAAAGGGTTAGGGTCAGGATTAGTCGAAGCTGTGATGCCTTGTGTCTCCGGCAAAGATGAGGTAGACGAGCTTCTTATATGTTCTTGAGGACTGTGATCCATGTGGCAGGATTTTTCTTGTGTTCCTGTGATTCCTTAATGATATGAACTGAGAGCTTGTTCAGTTTGACAAAGAAAAGAACCAGAAGAAGGCTTAACAATGGGCCACAAGAGGAGCATGTATGGATCAGATGTTCTAGTTGAAGACTCTACATGACCTAAGGTTAGTTGCTTGTGGACAAAGTTCTTTAATGCTGAAAGCTTAGGCTCAAGAATAGGCCATTGCTCCATTTAGGAGGGTGAGGTGCCCAGAGCTGCCGTGAGAGCCAAAATCATTAGGGGTGAAAGAGAGAACCATATGATAACTAGTGGTTTAAACATTGAGGAGAAAACATGGAAAGTATTTACATGGATCAGTTCCTCTATATAAATGTTATAACATGAGAAACACCCAAAATCAAATAAAGTTTTACCATCAAGGTGCAAACCCAGTAAAAGAAAAGAACAACAAAACATTGTAAAAGGTACAGAGAATGTGTGGCTATAGGTAACCTTAGTGTGAATTGCAGTATATAATTTTGCCCATGTAGAATATAAAATTATTTACTGAAGTCAGATATATAATCCAAAGGTAGAAACTTTAAAAGACATTAACAGTATTAAGCCAGTGCCATTTAATTGTGCTTTCATTTTGCTTTTGTTTTAAAAGCTGCTGTTCTGACTCAAGGAAAATCTGTAAGGCCAACACTCTTAAAAGTATCATTTATCTTTGTTAGATTTATATTTAGCCTTTAGGAAGTGATTTAGGTTGGCAATGCAGCTCAAAGTAACTCTAGGAGAGGGGTTAAGTTAATCAGGAATCTAATTCTGAGCCAGTAAGGTTTTTAGGCTAAACAGACAGCCAATTTAAGTGAGAGAAATTATTTATCATTCCAATGATAGTTACAGACATAAACATTTTTTTAAATTTTTTTTAGTTGTTGATGGATCTTTATTTTATTCATTTATTATTTATATGTGGTGCTGAGGATTGAACCCAGTGCCTCAGGCATGCTAGGCAAGCGCTCTACCACTGAGCTACAGCCCCAGCCCCAGACATAAACATTTTTATGTGCAATTATTTCTATGTTTATTTTCTATTGACTGGGAGGTATATAATTTCTTCTCCCCAGATAATCATAAAAACCTTGCATATATCATTGTATATTGATATTTTTAAAATTTTAGGTATACCTCTGTGTTTGCGTGTGTGGCTCTATAGAAGCTGGAAGGAATACTTGAAGTGTTAACTATACATGCTGAAATAGTTTGCTTTTTTGCATAAGCATTAGGTGATGAACCGTAAATAGATAATTGGTATATCTTCCCCAATATAAAACTGAATACAAAGTACATGAATTAATAATGATTCCACCATAATCATCAGAAACTTCCTTAGTGGCAGAAATTTACTTATTGAAGGTTTTATATCTGATTGGGGCCTATTTGTTGGCTTAGAAGTGGAATTGGGCTTTGACCCTCTGAGATCAAGTGAGCGATCTGCCCAGGATGTACTGGGGACAGTTTGTTTCATCCCTGGCAAGTGAGCCCAGTTGCCGAGGTTGCAAGGCAAGGAGGAGAAAGCTGCCATCAGAAGGCAAGCGATTGTGCCATGAGAGGAGTTTGTCCCCGATGGAGCGGTGCTGTAGCCAGGGGGCTGCAACATTGGGCAGGAGTTGGATCTGTGTTTTCCTCGCCTGTAATATCCTTTTCCCCTAGAGAGTAGGAGGCGGGAAGGAGAAAGAGGAGATAGGTGCCTGTGAACTATCTTTATTGCTTTGGGTCTTTCCAGCCATCTGGGAGCCGGCTGCGGTGCTTTGTGGCAGTGGAAAGTCACCTGCCAGCTAGCTGTCGGTCCCTGGCCTGAGAGTGGCCCCCTGTCAGTCCTGCCTGATTGTCTGCCGATTGTGAGAAGGAGGAGAATAAACATTGTCTGTGAAAGCCTGATTGGTTGTACTCTTTACATGTATGCAGCAAATGCTGCAGATCAGCGTGCACGGAGGGATTTTGGCCCGCCTGGAGGCAGGAGGTGTGGCCTCCGCTGGAGGAGGTGCCAGCACAGCACACTTGAGAATTTTATCTCCGCAGGCAGAAAAAAAAATTGTTTGCGCGGGACAGTTCTATTGCAGTGCTTTTGTTTAGTTTTCCCTGGGAAGGCTTGCAGAAGCAAGGAGTTCTCTGCCGAGAGACAGAGTTTAGAGCTGAGCAGGCCGGCAGATGCACGGGCCGCCTAGCGGCCTCCGTGGAATTGCACAGGGTTTAGCAGGCACTGGAGGGCCTCTAGCAGGCGGAGCCGTGCAGCACTCTGGAAGGGGCAGGGTCTCTTTAAGGATTTGGAACAATTTTTTTGTTAGCTGGTGTGCATTGTCGGGGGCGCCTGCGAATGGACCGCTGGAAGGCCAGTGGCAAAGAGGTCTACATGCGCGCACTGGGGCCGCAGTGGGCAGTAGGCATGCGCACGCAGGCTGCCAGCAGCGGAGCCGTGGTGAGGCTGGCGGCATGCGCGGGCTGAGCAGAGCCATGGAGGGGGCCCGCGGGCATGCGCGGGATAGGCGGAGCCGGAGCTGGAGCCGTGGGGCCCTGACTGCCGGTGAGTGCGCCCGTCTGGTGGGGGGGTTGGGGCGCGCGCGCTGGTGTTTCCATGCGGAGCCACTAAAGGATGGGCGGGACTAACACTGCTTGGAACCAGGGCACTGTGGCTGGCAGGCAGAGCCGCAGCAAAAGTGACCCGTTTTATTCTTTTGCCTAGCGATTTGCAGGGGAACTTGGGACCTCAGAGCAGTGCTCTGTGTGCGTGGGAGCTTGGGATTGTTGCAGCTCGCTGTGAGGGAGGGGCTGCGCGCTCCCGGGGTGGGGCTTGCGCTTCGGGAGAAGGCAGGCTTGGCAAGCAGAGGCTCCGCTTATTCCGAGAGGCAGAGGCTTACCCAGCGGTAGTCGGGACCTCTCTGAGGAGCGGGGAGAGAAAGGCTGGGGACAAGGAGGCGGGACCAGCCCACCGTAGATAGACAGCCAAAGAAAGGGGAAAGTCTCCCGAAAGTGGGAAGAACACTAGGAGAAATAAGAACAGAAACATGGCTAGAAGTAGGGCTGATGAGACCCTTTACAACTATCAGAGAAACCAGGAAGTAGATATTCCCTGAGCTAACCTTATCACACAAAGACAAACACAAAAGACACTCACAAATGAGCTAGTGTTACCTTCACCAGCAAGACAAACAGGGGAATCGCCACAGGAAATCTTACCCACCGAACGAAAAGGAGTCAAGAATGCAGTCACGTCACATCGGGGTCACCATTTGTCACTTTGATAAGGGGGGGAGAAGGGCCATGTGGCTTCTCAATGAGTTGGAGTCCAAGAGAGACAGAGAAAGGTTCCCCGGATTAGACGATATGGGGTCTCTCTGGACGGTGGTGATCCACGGAGCCAATCTCCTCAGGCCCCGGGGTGTAGGTAAAAATTTGCTTCACCCCAGCGAGACGCAGAAATACCCGGGACAAAAGGGGATACAGCCAGGGCGAGGAGAAGCAAAGAAAACCACTTTATTCTAGAAACTACAGAAGCTTAAATGTACTCTTGGACCAATCAAATCCAAAGGTCACAAACAAAGGGGTGCTCTTTGGCAAGAGCACAGTCTATTAGCATAGAATGGGGAAGGATGGAAGGGAGGGGTTGGAAGGTATGGAGATGTTTCTACATCTCCTCCCTCATAATCATCACATTCTATATCTCTTATATTCTCTGTCCATCACTTGAAATTGCAAACTCTTTTGCAAACTTATTGTTTTTACTGTGGGCAATAGCTGATCATATCATTTCTGTTTATCGTGAAAATTAACATTGTAGGTGTCATACCTGGAACTATTTGGTTTAATACTGTATATTGTTTGCATTGGTTTTTATTATTTTCCTCCCCCTAAGCACTGAGGTACTGGAAACTTTCAGGGACACTGTAAGTCCATAGGGTAGAAACTCTACTGCTTCATATCCACAGTGTTAGATGGGTAGACACACAAACAACATGAAAAAGCAAGGGAATAAATTGCCCCAAACATATCATGATACTCCAATAACAGAATCCATTGGCACCACAGTGGAAGAAATTTCAAAGAAGAAATTTAGAAAGTTCATAGATAAACTGATCTTCAAGGTAAAAGGTGATGTAAGAAGTGAAATCAGAGAGAAAATACAAGAAGTGAAAGATCACTTCAGTAAACAGAGATTCTGAAAAATAAAATTAAACAGAAATCCTCAAAATGAAGGAAACAATAAACCAAATAAAAAATTCAATGGAAAGCACCACCAGACTAGACCACTTGGAAGATAGAGTTTCAGGCAAAGAAGACAAAATATATAATCTTAAAAGTGAAGTAGACCATGGAAAAAGATGTTAAGAGACCATGAATAGAACTTTCAAGAAAGTAGAATGAATGAATGAATAAATAAATAAATAAATAAATAAGAATTATAGGATAACATGAAAAGACCAAATTTAAGAGTTATCAGGATAGATGAAGGCTTATAAATACAAACTAAAGGAATGCACAATTTTTTCAATGACATAATATCAAGAAAATTTCCCAAACCTAAAGAATGAAATGGAAAATCAAAGGAGGCTTATAGGACTCCAAATGTATAAAACTACAACAGAACCATTTATGAAAATGCCAAACATACAGACTAAGAATAGAATTTTAAAGGCTGCTAGGGAAAGATGACAGGTCATATTTACAGGTAAACCAGTCTGAATTTCAGCTCATTTCTCATCCAAGACCCTAAAATCTAGGAGGTCTTGGAATACTATATACTAAACTTTGAAAGAAAATTGATGCCAACGAAGAATACTACACCCAGCAAAAATAAGCTTCAAATTTGAGGCGTAAATAAACAAAAGTTAAAAGAATTCAGGACTAGAAATTATGCACTACAAAACATACTCAATAAAATATTTCTTGACAAAGAAATGAAAAATAAAGTTGAAAACCAGCAAAGGAAAGAACTACATTAAAAGAATAGTCAATCAAAGGAGAAACTAATACAAATTAAAACTCAGAAGTAAATCAAAATGACAGGGAATAAAAATTATTTCTCAATAACAACATTGAATGTAAATGGCCTAAGCTTATCAATCAAAACACATAGATTGGCAAACTGATTCTATAAAGCTAGTATCACCCTTATACCAAAACCAGACAAAGATACATCAAGGAAAGAAAGTTTCAGACCAAAATTTCTGATGAACACAGATCAAAAATTCTTAATAAAATGCTAGCAAATCACATAGAAAAAACATATTGTAAAGATAGTACACCATGATCAAATGGGTTTCATCTCAGGGGTGCAAGGTTGGTTCAACATACAGAAATCAAAAAATGCAGTTAACCACATCAATAGACCTAAAACAAGAATCACATGATTATCTCAATAGATGTAGAAAAAGCATTTGACAAAATACAGCATCTATTCATATTCAAAACAATAGAAAAACTAGGGATAGTAGGAATGTACCTCAACATTGTGAAAGTTATATATGCTAAACCCAAGGCCAACATCATTCTAAATGGAGAGAAATTGAAAGCATTTCCTCTAAAAAAGGGAACAAGACAGGAATGCCCTCTTTCACCACTTCTATTCAACATAGTCCTGGAAAGTCTAGCCAGAGCAGTTAGAAGAAAGAAATTAAAGGGATATGAACAGGAAAAGAAGAATTTAAACTATCCCCATTTGCTGACCACATGCCTGTATATTTAGAAGACCCAAAAATCTCCACAAGAAAACTTCTAGAACTAATAAATGAATTCAGCAAGGTAGCAGGATATACAGTTAATACCCATAATCAATTGTGTTCTTATATACCAATGATGAATCAGCTGAAAGAGAAATCAGGAAAACTATCCCATTCACAATAGCCTCAAAATAAAAACAAAAACAAAAACAAAAAAAAACTTGGGAATCAATCTAATAAAAGAGGAGAGAGACCTCTACAATGAAAACTATAGAACACTAAAGAAAGAAATTGAAGGAAACCTTAGAAGATGGAAAGATCTCCCATGTTCTCAGATAGGCAGAATTAATATTGTAAAAATGGCCATACTACCAAAAACACTGTAAAGATTTAATGCAATTCCTATTAAAATTCCACTAACATTCTTTATAGAAATAGAAAAAGCAATCATGAAATTAATTTGGAAAAATAAGAGGCCCAGAAGAGTCAAAGCAATCTTTAGTGATAAAAGTGAAATAGGAGGCATCACAATACCAGACCTTAAATTACATTACAGAGCTACAGTAACAAAAACAGCATGGTATTGGCACCAAAACAGACATAATGACCAATGGAATAGAAGAGAAGACACAGAGACAAACCCACATAAATACAGTTATCCATACTAGACAAAGATGCCATAAACATACATTGGAGAAAAGATAGCCTCTTCAACAAATGGTGCTGGGAAAATTGGAAATCCATATGTAGCAAAATGAAATGTAACTCCTATCTCTCACCCTGCACAAAACAACTCAAAGTGGATCAAAGACACCCAGGCATTAGACCAGAAACCCTGCACCTACTAGAAAAAATGTAGGCCCAACATGTTGGCTTAGGAACTAAATTCTTCAACAACACTCCTAAAGCTCAAGAAGTAAAATCAAGAATCAATAAATGGGTTGATATCAAACTGAAAAGCTTCTTTCCAGCAAAGGAAATAATCAAGAGTGTGAAGAGAGAGCCTACAGAATGGGAGAAAATATTTACCACATGCACCTCAGATAGAGCATTAATCTCTAGGATATGTAAAGAACTCAA
>PVHX01018045.1:16564-38285 GCA_004024805.1 Geosciurus inauris
CACTGGGTTCGATCCTCAGCACCACATATAAATAATAAATGAATAAAATAAAGATCCATAAATATCTAAAAAATATTTTAAAAAAATAATAATAATAAATGGGAAAAGGAACTGAATAGGTGCTAAACAGAAGACCAGGAATGGTCAACAAATATAGGAAAAAAAGTTCAGAGCTGGGGTTGTGGCTCAGCGGTAGAGTGCTCATCTAGTGTGGATGAGACACTGGGTTCGATCATCAGCACCACATACAAATTAATAAGTAAAAATAAAATTATAATTAAAAAGTCAACCTTTAAAAAAAAAGTTCAACATCTCTAGCAATTAGAGAAATGCAGATTAAAACTACACTGAGATTTCATCTCACTCTAGTCAGAATGGCAATTATCAAAAATACAAGTAACAATAAATGTTGGCAAGAATGTGGGAAAAAGGTTGAATCATACATTACTGATGACACTGCAAATTGGTGCAACCACCCTGGAAAACAGTATGGAGATTCCTCAGAAAACTAGTAATGGGACCACCATTTGACCCAATTATACCACTCTTCAGTATATATCCAAAAGAGTTAAAATCAGCATACTTCAGTGGTGCAGCCACTTCAATGTTCAGCCCAATTCACAGTAGTTAAACTGAGGAACCAACCTAGGTGCCCTTCAACAGGGATTGTAGCTCAGCGGTAGAGTGCTTGCCTCGCATGCGTGAGGCCCTGGGTTCGATCCTCAGCACCACATACAAAGCAATAAAATAAAGACATTGTGTCCATCAACAACTAAAAATAAAAATTAAAAAAAACCAGATGAATAGAAAAATAAAATGTGACATTTTCCAGAAAATGGATGGATCTGGAGACTATCGTGCTAAGTGAAATAAGACAATCCCCAAAAAACCAAAGGTGAGTGTTTTCTCTGATATGTTGCTGCTAACCTACAATAAATCAGGGGGAATAGAAGTTCATTGGATTAGACAAAAGTAAATGAAGGGAAGGGAGAGGGGATGGGAATAGGAAAGACAGTAGAATGTTTCTGACACAACTTTTCTATGTACATATATGAATATACCACAATGAATCTCCATATCATGTACAACTATAAGACTGGGATTCTAATTAGATTAAGATATATTCCATGTTTGTATAAATATGTCAAAATATACTCTACTGTCATGTACATCTAAAAAGAACATAATAATAATAATAATAATAATAATAATAATAAAGAACTCAAATTGGATCAAATGTCTTAATTAAATACCTGAGACTTTGAAACTGCTGAAAGAAAACACAGGGGAAACATTTCAAAATATTGGCACAGATAATGATTTACTGAATAGGACCCAATAGCTCAGAAAACATAAGCAAGAGTTGTCAAATGGAATTCCATCAAATTGAAAAGCTTCTGCACAGCAAAGGAAACAATCAACAGAGTGAAAAGACAACCTAAAGAAAGGGAGAAAAGTCATTGCCTGCTATTCATGTGACAGAAGATTAATATCCAGAATATATAAATAACTCAAAATAATCCAGTCAAAAAATAGGCAAATGGTCTGAACAGACATTTCTCAAAAGAAGAAATACAAACGGTTAATGAATATATGAAAAAGATAGTCGATACTCATAGTCATCAAAGGAATGTCATTCAGAAGTACACTGGGATTCTAACTCATGTCAATTAGAATGGCTATTATAAAAATAATCAATGCTAGCAAGGATGTAGAAAAAAAGGAACCCTTATACACTGTTGATAGGAATGCAAATTGGAATAGTCACTATGGATATTCCTCAGAAAAACTAAAAACAGCACTATCATATGATCCAGCTGTACCACTGCTCCTGGTTCTATACCTGAAGGAAATGAAGTCATCATACAAATGTCACATCTACATACCCATATTTATTTATTGTGATGTTATTCTCACAGTAGCCAAGATATATATGAATTCAGCCTATGTGCCTGTCAACAGATGAATATGATGCAAACCTAATATGTAATATATATAGTATATTATGCAAACATTATACATATATGTATGTATATGTGTGGGTATATATATATATATATATATATATATACCCACACATATACACAAAAATAATGAAATCCTGCATTTGCAGGAAAATAGATGGAACTGGAGGACATTGTGTTGAGAGAAATAAGTCAGACAGAGCAATGCAAGTGTCACGTTTTCTCTTATATGCAGAAAAAAATATGACCTGAAAGTAGAAGAGGGACTATTAGGGACTGGGAACGGGACTAAGGGGAAGGGGAGGAGAGGATAGAAGGGAAGGTGGACACGATCAATGCTCCACACATGCATGCAAGGAAATTCACAGTGAAACACATCAATTTGAATAACTAATGTCTTAGTACAACAATGAAAAGCAAAAACAGTAAGCCTGATCTCTCCCTAGCATCTTGCTTCCTGTCTTGCCATGTGTTTCTCTCCCTTTTGCATGTACTCCTACCATGATGCCATGTATCATGTTGAGTTGTACCTAGAAGGTCCTCATCAGAGCCAAGCAGATGCTGGCACTATGCCATTAGGTCTTCAAAATTGTGAGCTAAATAAATCTCTTTTCTTTATAAAGTATCCAATTTCAGTTATTTCAATATAGCAATAAAGTGGACAAATACATTATCTTACCAGGTACATGAATGTCTATGTGTGTGCATGAGTGTTTTGTATGTGGTATCTTTTCACCAATTCATAACATACTTCAGCTTCTGTAGTTGGTGTCAGAAGTGGGACTGGCCTAAAGAAGTCCATCATGGGCTGAGGTTGTGGCTCGGTGGTAGAGCGCTTGCCTTGCACGTGTGAGGCACTGGGTTTGATCCTCAGCACCACATAAAAATAAATAAAGCTATTGTGTCCATCTACAACTGAAAAAAAAAATGTTGGCTTGAAGCCTTGGTTTCTGTGGCTACTTAGCCAAGCTCAAAGGTGTGTAGGTGGCTTTAAGTAAAGATGCTTCTTAGGAGACCTAAGAGCTAAAAGCCAAAAGCTTTCAGATTTGAGGAAATTTCCCAAAAGGTATAGTAAATTGATATTTACACAAAGTGAACTGTGGAAAAGGTGCTCAGGTCCCAGCCCAAAGTCCAGTACCTGACTTTTACCAAAACCATATGCAGTACTTGATCTTACTGACTGCCTTCCTATCTCCTGTAATGTGACCTTGCAGCCCTTCACATTAGGAAGTGGAGTCTGGTTTTGATCTAGAAAACTAATAATGGTACCAGATAAATTTTTAAGATAAAATAATATATAAGAACATACACGGGGCTGGGATTGTAGCTCAGCGGTAAAGCGCTTGCCTTGCATGTGTGAGGCCCTGGGTTCGATCCTCAGCACCACGTACAAAGCAATAAAATAAAGACATTGTGTCCATCTACAACTAAAAAACAAAATATTAAAAAAAAAAAGAACATACACTTTTTCAGTGATTTCATTGCAGAGAAATGAAATCTCGGAACCCTATATCCTTATGGCTTTGACCTCCATAACAGTATACATGAGTTCAGTTCCCTCCCTAGAAGCCCTAGAACTCATAGCTGGCCATTGTTTTGGGGGAAGGAATCTCTTAAGGTCAGTCTTTATCTCTCAAGTGAAATACAAATATTCATGAGGTTGTCATAACTTATTAAATGATTAGTTTCCTAAACTTTGGGTCTAGAGTGAAATATTTAAGGCACATGCTTTCTGACCATAAATACACTGCTACCTATAAAATTATGATGACTATAATGAAAATACAAATTGGCATGCTATTAAATTTATTACTATTATATTGGGTTTAGTGCTTAGTATGGAGACATAATGAGGAATCAGAACTATGTATTACAGGGCATGTTGCCTAAAAACCCATACAGTAGCCTTTACCTTGGGGTTAAACACTCCATAAAACTTAAAAGCTCACTATTTTGGACTAAATGGGGAGTGAGCTATATACATATATATCTACATGTGTACATATAGATATATATAAAAAATACATATTTTGTGTTTTATTTTTTTAGGGCCAAGGACTGAACTCATGGCCTTGCACGGGGAGTGGTATTATTTTATTTTAAAAATTTATCTGGTACCACCAAAGGGTAACAGTAGTTCTTAAACAACTTCATCATTATAGCATTATATGAAAATACTGTTATTGTGAGACCTAGCATATTTTGCTATGGGTTTTCTTTGTTACCTAGGTTGAAAGGGGGTATGTTTTAATATTATGCATGTAAATACCCTCATTCACTTTTTAAAAAAATTTTCTGGCTCATATTTACTAAGAATTTGTGTAAAAAATTACCAATTTACTAACAACCATTATACTTCATTGAAAACTCACAGGGTAATACTGATTTGGGTGCTACCAGAATTTTAGCTAGCATTGGTCAATCTCAAGAATTCATGTAAAGTACAGTATTCAATCTAGTATATATTAGAATCCATTAGTTTAATGAAGGTTATTTATATACTAGCATACAGAAAGCCATGACAGAAAGACCATCTGCATTCACCAGAACCTCATTCCTTTGGCTGTGAATAAATTGGATAACATTTTTATTCAGAATTTCCATCTAAGGGAAGAAACTGGGACATAAGATTAATTGCTATTGCTGGTTTTGCAAAAAACATTACTAAATTGGTTGATTCTGCCTACTATTGATATTTTAGAGAGTTCTTTCACTAATTTAAATGGTTAACATTGAGGTGTTGTTGAGAAAGAATATTAACCTTGAAAGTCACTTTACAACAATCATGTCGACTTGTGTTGAATTTTGTTGCATTCTGAGCCCACTTCGTAATTTATGAGAAACAAAAATATAATGGGACAAAATTATAGAATAATCAGTATTTTTGACTTTTCATTATGTTGGTACTTCAAAGTATCAGTAGAGGACACTAAAAATGTATTGACTTTTACTTTAGTCAAATTACTATTTTTGAACTGATTTCTTCATTTTCTGTAATTGAAATCTTGTGAATTAGGAATATCTTTATAGATATATAGATAATAAAAACTTAATGGCAAAATAAGTGTAATTCAGCAATATGATTTAACAAGTTTTATTCTCAACATAAGCTATAGTTTATTGTACCAGATTTGTATGTGACCTTATAATGGTAAATGCTCTAAAAAGAATACTTAACCTACTCCAATTCTAGTACCTCCTCCCTTTCCCCTCCAGGACATACAAAGAATGTGATCTTATTTGACTTTCTGTATGAATTTTGCCTTACTAAACATTGTGCCTTATTTTATTAAATTGCTTTGTTGGAATCCAGTTATGTATTTTGGAAATGTAACAGTGTATTTTATTCTTAATTAACAAACATTTACTTTTATTTTTAAAAAACTAAAATCTTAATAATGTTTGTACTTGCCTGTTGTTGTATGATTGCTTATCTGTTTTTTGAATTTATTCAATACATAAATTCATAAATTAAAAAAAGAAAACTAATAATGCAAGTCTAAAAAGTGGTGAGAAAAATTTTATTATAGATGTGGCAACTTGTGCTATCTAGTAGTGAAATAATTGGGAAAATTTGTTTGAGGATAAGTTAAATGTTTCTGGTGAACTTGTCAATTTCACTACAGAGATTTCAATGCAGAATATCAAAAATGTCATTTGGTTATTCTGAGCTGTGTAAGAAGGTACAGCAAGAATAAGCTAAGCAAAAGAAAAAACTGGCTAGTTTGAAAGCAGAATTATAGGGCTATAAGAGAGCCAAAATTAAATAGGTTGAAAAATAAGCTTTCTTTTCTCCAAAAGAAAGCTTTAAAGAAACTAAAATCTACTACCTAAAATCTATATATTTATAATTTAAAGATAATCCAAATCATAATTGTAAAACACTTTGATAATACTTCTGAGAGAATCAATGTGGTATCTAATTACAGAAAAACAAAAAGGCTTCCAAGAATCTTAAAGGTATTGTCCCACAGCAGAATGACATGCCTGAAGTAAATGGGATTACACCTGGAGAGAAAGCTTTTCTCAAAAAGATTTGTGGATGGGGTTTTTGGTCCAATGTTGATTCAGATTCACAGAAAGTTCACAAATATTTTGGGGGATTGTATTGGTAAAAAAGTGTCACCAATCTGGCCTAAGAAGGATTAAAGAATTCAAAATGCAAAGAGATCTTTGGGTCCCCAACTTTCTATGAACAGGAGGCAAGCTGAGAAAGTGCTCAAGGGGCATATCTCCTTTGGAAATCACCAAGGACTGTGGAAAAGGAAGACTATCTGAGATGTTCTCAGAGGGCAGAGCCAATATCCATGGAGAACAACAAACAGTGTGACCTCTTAGAGTGATTGGAATGAGATTGTAATCAAGGAACATCCTTGCCCCTTAGTATCCTTATTCTGAGATATTTGAATCATTATAGACCAGTGACTATCATGTACCTTGCATTCTTCTTTTTGAATGTCTTTAATGAGAGTTTATTGATCCAGTCTCTCACTTGTGTTTTTATGCTAGGATGTTTTTATTATAGTGTAATAGGTAATACATGTTCTAGCAGTGAAGTAACCTACAAAAAAGTGGCTTTGTATTTCTTTTTTGGTATGACCTTTAATTTACCACTAAACTCAAATTTGGGCTTGTAGAGATGGTATATCTTAATTCATAAAAGGGGTAGATCTTTGCACTAAAACTTTAAATTTTTGTTTTGTCCTTGTATTTATAAGAAATCATGTAAAGAACACCACTACCTGGCTTGATGAAGTTGGTGAGAGAGGAAGAAAAAGAAGGGTAAGAGATGGAATCTCAACGTTTGTGTCCTCCCTCAAATTCCCATGTAGAAACCTAATCACCAGCCAGGCTTGGTGGCACATGCCTATAATCTTAGCACTTGGGGGTCAGATATTTCATGGGCATTTGGATGTTACCTTATTTTTCATGTTGCTAATGAGGAAAGGAACTTTTTAAGGGCTGGGGTTGTGGCTCAGTGGTACAGCACTTGCCTAGCCTGTGTGAGGCACTGGGTTCGATTCTCAGCACCACGTAAATATAAATAAGTTAATTAAATAAAGGTCCATTGAAAACTTAAAACATTTAAAAAAAATTTTTTTTAGTTGTAGATGGACACAATACCTTCATTTTATTTATTTATTTATATGTGGTGCTGAGGATCCAACCCAGTACCTCAAACGTGCTAGGCAAGTGCTCTACCACTGAGCCACAACCGCAGCCCAGAGGAACTTTTTGATGTTGAGTTTGGTTCAAAATGGAGGCACATATATTGTGTGGGCTCTTTCTGAACTGTGACATTAGGCCCACAAAGAAAAAGGTGATGATGCAGCAGTAAGTTTAGATGAGTCAGGACCCCATCCTGTGTGGACATTTGTAGCTACACATCCCCAGGGATCCTAGGTACTAAAATAAGCTTTGATGAGATATGAAAATCTCAGACTTTATACTACCATTTTGAGAAATAAAATGAGAAGTGCATACAAGCAGAAGATGCAGTGATAACAGTGGTAACTGGGAAAAATAGTTCCTCAATTTCTGATAGTGTGGTTAGGAAATTAAGAAAACAAATAGACAATAAAATAGAAAATCCATAGTGTAAAAAAACAAAAATTTACAATCTAGGAAAAGGGTGGCAGTTCATCAAGAATTCAATTTTGAGCCAGGTATGGTGGCACACACCTATAATCCCAGTGATTCTCCTGTAATCCCCATGACTTGGGTGGCTGAGTCAGGAGGATCATAAGCTGGAGGCCAGCCTGTGTAGTTTAGCAAGACCATTTCAAAATATAACAATAAATTAAAAGGGCCACATGAGTATCTCAGTGTTAAGAGTGCCCATGAGTTGAATCCCCAGTACTACAAATGAGAGAGAGAAAAGAATTCAGTTTTGCTGGTCCAGCAGAATTCCACTACCAGAACAGTATTGCTTGCAGCTGTTCCTGCTGCTAGGAATTTTGGGGAGACAGTCATTCAGAGAAGGTGGTATGGGAAAAGGTAAAAGTAAAAAGCATATTAAATATTTTGTTTTATTGGGTGGGAGTGCTGTAGATGATTAATTCATTATATTGGTAAGGAAATATAAGTTTTTCCAGTGTCTCGAATTCTTGGGCCCCATTCCAGGAACTGACTGAAATGAAATAAAAAGGCTCTGTTTGAGCCCCAGGCCTGGGGCAGGGGATAAAAACTTCCAGAGGAGCTCAAGGTCATGGACTAAATACTGATATGACCCACCAAGAGAGAGACTGAATCTTCTCTGCTAGGGTGGATTCAGAGTACACAAATGGAGGAAAGGTTTAAATGGAGGTGATGGCAGCTACACTATTACTAACTAGAAGTGTAAGGCAATCTTGGTTTGGGGTGAGGAGTTAATATAAATCCTAACTTTAAGTCACTTTAAGATATGTCAGAACGTATCTTCTTTAAAAAACATCCAATGCTAGGCTGGGGTTGGGGCTCAGTGGTAGAGTGCTTGCCGAGCATGTGTGAGGCCCTGGGTTCGATCCTCAGCACCACATAAAAATAAATAAAGGTATTGTGTCCATCTACAACTAAAAAATGTATTTAGAAGAAAACATCCAATGTTTAAAGGAATCAGGGTCAAAAATGAATTCTGTCCTCGGTGTTATGACTAGAATATTCCCTGAAAATGCAGGTGTACTCTGATGGAAAAATATCAGGGTGCCATAACAAGTCTGAGACAAGTGTCCATACTTAGGAGCTGTGGAGAACCCTGGGAAAACAGAAAAAGTGTAGAGAACAAAAATGAATGAAGCCGGGCGTGGTGGCTCACGCTTGTAATCCCAGCACTTTGGGAGGCTGAGACAGGAGAATCATGAGTTCAAAGCCAGCCTCAGCAATGGCGAGGCACTAAGCGACTCAGTGAGACCCTGTCTCTACATAAAACACAAAATAGGGCTGGAGACGTGGCTCAGTGACTGAGTACCGCTGAGTTCACTCTCCAGTACCAAAAAAAAAAAAAAAGAATGAAGATAAAGGAGGTTGACATGCTGATATAGGAGCTAGAGAGGAAATCAAGCTGACTGGAGCAGTCAGCACACAAGTAGAGAACAGATGGGGATGTAGGGAAGGTGGCGGGGAACTTGGATGTCAGGTATAGTAGTTGAGGTTTAACTAGGAAATTGGAAGTGTCAGTTTTGGAGTGATATGACGGAAATGATATGTAAGGAAATTAATCTGGTAGCAATAAATAGGACAGCCAGGAGGAGTGAAAGACTGAAAGATTGGTGGAAGGATCTTAACTTTATATAGTGAGAACACAAGCAAGGGGAGAGACAGGAACCAATACTGGACACATTTAAAAGCATATTTTTTCTCTATTTTTTATTACAAAGATATTCCATGCTCACTTTAAAAGTTACACCAGTACAAAAATATATTTCATGTATATATATGTATATATGCATATATATACACAGAGATACATATATAGGCATAATCATTATTAGAATAGAAGTGATATTTCAAGCTTCTAAATAAGTATAGGAAAGAGGGGTATACATGCTTTGACAAATCCAGCCAAAACATAAAAAATAATAAAACTCCAGAAAAAATTAATCAATTAGTACCAAATTGTAATACATATGAAAACTTTAATTGTGAATTTAAAGATAGACATTCTTGGAGTAAAAAAATAAATCCCCTTATGTGCTATTTTGAAAAGATGCACCTAAGACAAAGCAACAGAGAAAAGTTGAGAATATTGGAAAGGATAAAGAAATACCAGGAAAATGCTAACAAAAACAAAAGCAGAGGTAGCAAAACAAAGTCAAGGCAAAAGGCATTTGATGGGTCAAAGAAGAGATCTTTATATTGTGAACTAAGATGATCCAATAAGATGAGCAGGAAAGCTAATGCACTGAAGAAGAATTGCACTGAAGAAGAATTTCAAATATGTAAAGCAAAATGGTTAGAAATAGGTGTCTGTGACAAAATAATAAAGGAGGGTTTACATACTTTCACCAGAAAATTTAGATCAAGCAGACAAAATAGAAAATTTGAACAACAATGAACCAATTTGGTTTTATATGTAGAAACATGACATAGTATTGCCCCCCCAAAAAAATACATATTTGCTTCAAATGCACATGGAACATATATAAATAATTTATTACATATAGGATATAAAGAAAATATTCCAAAATATATAAGTCATGCACAAAACATTCTCCATATATGAGACAGTATAAATAGTAATGGGAGGGGATAGAAATACATCAACTAAAGCACCTAACTGTGCTGAAATACATACACGTCTCAATAACTCTTGGATTATAAAGGAAAACAAAACTTTATAAGTGAATTGACTAAAACTATGAAAACATTGCACGTGAACACTATGGGATACAATCAAAAATATATTTAGGGGTGATTTATAATCTAATTACATTAATTAAAAAATAGGAAAGATCAAAAATAAACTAAGTATTCACAGAAAGAATACAGAAAGAGATCTAACAGAACCCAAGAGTGCAAAGAGAAGGAATTATCAAAAGCAGAAACTGATATTTTAAAAGTGCTTGCTCTTAAAAAATACCACGTAACTGACAATATACAAACCTATGGAAAGTCCTATCAAAGAAAAGAATTAAAATGGTATATTGTCATATATATGGAAATTAAGACACATTAGAAAATATTATGCGCACTGCCAGTAATACATTTGGAAATCTAGATGAAGAGCACAGGTCTTCACCAGACTGACTCCAGAGGTAGAAAAACTAATAAGCATAGAAGAACTGGAAAGACTTAAATTTCTAGTCCCCAAACAAGGACCAGGATACAATGGTTTTATTACTAATTGTTTAAGCAGTAGTTTGTGTCTAAGTTACACTATAGAAAATGAGGGGGAAAAAAGTCAATTCACAAGGGGAGCATAATTCTGATACCAAATCAGGTATCATGCAATGAAAGCAGTAAATGAGAGTTTCCCAAGTGTGTCTTTGCACATTGGTGTCTTATGGATAGGTTGTTTGTGTTCTGTGATTTTGATCTTGTAAGGCCATGGGACAGCCAAGCAATGCCTGAGAAGCTAGTTGCCTCTGGCCTGAGTATCTTGTCTATCTACCCCAGCATATCATGATATGAAAAGTGCAAGGAGGCACTTGTTAACAGAGTTTCCTGTCCTAAAGGAAATAATGACATCAAAACACTATGACCAAGTCAGATTTATTCCAGGAATACAAGAATAGATCAACATCTGGTCATTAACTACATTAATGAAGACAACAATCGTGTCACCATCCTGTTATCATCTAGAGAGATGCCAGAAAAGGAATTTTGGTAACATTCTATCCTCATTCCTGATAAAATTATAAGTCAATCAAGAATAAAAAGTCATTTCGATAACTTGAAAAAGGGCACACATCATAAATGATGACAATCATATTTTAGAGTGAAACAATAAGGCATTTATTTCTATTAAAGTAAAAAAAAAAAAAAAGAGAAAGTTGCCCATTCTTTATTGATCAACATAAATATGCATTGTTCTGAAAGTATATATTTACTAATGTGCTAAAAGAAAAACAATTAAATGCAAACAGTATGGAAAAAGCAAATACTTCATTATTTATAGCCAACAATACTGTGTATCTAGGAATTCAAAATAATTAGCTGAAAAAAAATACTACTAGAGCTAGGAACAGTTTAATTATAATACCTGGATACAAGGTACCAGGCATGGTGGTGCACACCTGTAATCTCAGCTACTGAAGAGACCAAAGCATGAGGATTTCAAGTTTGAGGCCAGCCTCGGCAACTTAACAAGACCCTATCTCAAAACAAAACTAAGGGCTCAGTCTATAGCTCAGTGGTAGAATGGTTGCCTAGCGTACCTAGTGTACACCCAGCACCATAATAAATAAATAAAATAAAATAAAAATAAAACCTCCAAAGGGCTAGAGGTATAGCTTGCTGGTAGAGCACCCCTGAGTTCAATTCCCACTACCCCCCCAAAATCAATGTCTTTTCTATACACTATTCATAATGAATTTTGAAAATGCAGTTACAGTACTATCGATAATAACTGAGATATGAAATTAAGCTGGTTGTCCATCAATGGGTGAATGGATAAGCAAAATACAGTGTAAACACACACACACACACACACACACACAGAGTGGAGTATTATTTGACCGTAAAACGATGAAATCCTGTTATTGCGACATGGGTGGAACTGAAATACCACATGATCTCACTCATATGTAGAATGTTAAAAAGTTGATCTAGAAAAAGAGTAGAGTGGAGGCTGAGAACAGTAAGGGGAGAGGGAGGGATGGGGAGAGGTTGATCACTGGGTACAAAAATACAGTTAGACAGGAGGAATTAGTTCTTGTGTTCTATAGCATGATAGGATAAATATAGTCTACTACAATTTATTACATATTTTAAAATAACTAGAAGAGAAAAATTCAAAGGCTCCTAAAATGAACGATAAATATTAGAGGAGATAGAAATGTTAATTATCCTGATTCAATAATTACACATTGTATCCAAGTATCAAATTATTCTACACTACCCCCAAATATATAAAAATATTAGTTGTCAATTAAAAATCAATAAATATATAATAAAAACAGTACCATTCACATTAGCACAATAACAACTATAAAATAACAAAAACGAGGCCTAACAATTGTTTAATGTCTAAATTAAATCAACTGAGAAAATCACCATGTTTCCAAATGTAATACTTACTACTCAAAAGGTCTCAGGCATTTCCAAGAGACTGTTTTAATGGAAGTTAATTCTAAAATTCATCTAGAAAAAGAAAATGCACAAAAATAGCCAAGAATATTCTGAAAAAAAGAATAACAAAGGTAGAATGGTCTTATCATATTTTGAAATGTGCTACAGTAATTAAAGCAGTAAGGTGTTGAGATAAAAATGATCAATCGAAAAGAAACATACCCATATAGTGTGTGACAGAAAAGAATTTCCAAATCAGTATAATTCAGTATAATTTCAAATTATAAATAATTGTTATATAAATAAATTGGGAACCTGGCTATTTCTTCTGAAAAAACAAAACTTAGATTTCTACTTTTCACCATACATAGACACACAAAAGAAAATCCAATTCCAGAGAGCCTTAATCATTAAGCAAAAAGAATATATCAAATATTAAAAGAAAATATAGAATATTTTTATAATCTTGGGTATACAAGCCTAAGTATGAAACAAAACCAAGAAACTATAAAAGATTAAAATGTTTGTCTATTTACATAATTAAACCTTTTTTTGTATAGAGGATTGAACCCAGGAGTGCTTAACCACTAAACCACATTCCCAATCCTTTTTATTTTGAGTCTTGCTGAGTTGCTGAGACTGGCCTCAAATTTGCAATCTTCCTGCCTCAGCCTCCCAAATTGCTGGGATTATAGGCATGCACCACCACACATGGCCATTACATCTTCTTTATGGCAAACAGAACCATATATCAATTTAAAGGATGACAGACATTTGCAATGTACATAGGACAAAAGGACAGCAGCTCTAATATCCAGAGATCACTTACAAATTGCTAAGGTAAAGGACAAATGATACAACAAAAGAATAGGCCCAGGATAAAAACAAGCAGTTCCCAAGAGAAGAAATACAAATAGCTAACAAATGCATGATGGATACTTAACTTTACTAGCTATTGGGGAAAATAATTTAAAGGAATAAGATTGAATTTTGCATCCAAAATACTGACAAAAATTTCAAAGAATGATAATGTCCACCATGCCAGGAAAGCAATTTAGCTCAAACACTTTGATGTAGGAGTACACTTCTAAGGTCCTAGCTTATAAGAATACTTGTAAAAGTGCAAAATGTCGATGTAAAAGGAGACTTTTACAGTATTATCTATAATACTGTAAATAATACTATAATATATAATACTATAAAACTGTTAATTTAAAGATCTATCATGTGGAAGGAACTGAATAAATTATGTAGTACATGCTATTATGGAATACCCTGGAGCTATTTTTAAATGACTTTCTATTGAGCAGGAAAAAAAAAACAAGTTCTAGAATAATACGTGTAGGATGATTTCATATTGTAAAACATAAACACATAAAAGGAAAACACATAAAAGGAAAAACATATTAAAGGAAACACATTAAAGGAAAAATTACCATGAAAATACAAAATAAGTATGGCTACCCCTGGGCAATGGGATTAAGAGATGGATATTTTCAATTTTGAGTTTATATACTACTGCCTTTTTTACTGTTTACAGTAAGCCTATATTATTTTTATAACAAAAAAATAAGCTCATCCTATAACATTTGGACTTTACATATAAATATTATGTAGAAATATATATACTAAATCACTCTAAATATGTGTGTGTAAGCAGAAAAAAAATTTAAATCTCATTACACACAGGTAATTATTATTAACATGTCAACATTTTCAGTCCCTGTTTATACATTTTTAACGTATCTTAGACATCACTGTAATTCTGGACTTATGAGTATAATATTGTGTTTTCTTATATCATTAAAACCATTAATATGAAGTTTAAACTGAATCCTTAAAATAGTACATATTTAAAAATAGAAACTTTAGAGAAAAAAGAATGAAAATCACATGTATTTCCACCTCTCAAAAAATGAGAATCCATTACCTAGAATTAAATGAATAATTCTTAGAATATGCACAGTATCTCACTGATCCATGCGTGACTTTTATTTTTATCCATTAACAACTTCTTTTATTTAACTTTGAAAATAATTCAATTATTACATAATCACTAATGATTTCAATTAAATATTAACATCCAAGCCGGGCACGATGGCTCAAGCCTGTAATCCCAGCAGTTTGGGAGGCTGGGACAGGAGAATCGTGAGTTCAAAGCCAGCCTCAGCAATGGCGAGGCGCTAAGCAACTCAGTGAGACCCTGTCTCTACATAAAACACAAAATAGGGCTGGGGATGTGGCTCAGTGATGGAGTTCAATCCCCAGTACCAAAATTATATATATATTAATATCCAGTCATCCACCTAACAGACCAGAGCAATAGAATACTAATAAGTTTAAATTGATTTGTATACTGTTTCCCTATTCTGACTCTCCTCAATAATGATCATCATTCCCAATTTTTTTGACTAATATTCTTTTGTCTTTTAATAAATTATTGGTATGCCATATATATATATATAGTGCTAAATAATACAGTGTTTAGCTCCACATATTTTTTAATATAAAAAAGATACCCTATCCCAGCAAGGCTGAAATTAAAAAAGAAATCCAGCCTCAGCAACTTGGGAAGGCCCTAAGCAGTTTAGCAAGGCTCTGTCTCAAAATAAAAACTAGGGGCTGGGGTTATGGTGCAGTGGTAGCGTGCTCGTCTAGCACGCGGGAGACACTGGGTTCGATCCTCAGCACCACATAAAAATAAAATAAAGATATTCTGTCACCTACAACTAAAAACTAAACATTAAAAAAAAACAATAAAAAATAAAAAGGGGGGCTGGGTTTTGGTGGCTAAGTACCCCTGGGTTCAATCTCTGCTACAAAAAAAAAATAGGATATAAATATATATATATGTATATATGTATATACATATATATATATTCTATTATATGCAGTCTTTTGGGGACTTGGTATCTTAATTTTCTAGAAGTAAAATCTACCCATATTTTTATGTGTAGCTGTAGGGCATTCATATCACTTCTATATAATACTCCATTATATAAATATATCATCATTTTTCCTTTGTTCTTTTGAGTTTTTTTTACTAACATTTTAGTGTATTCTTCCAAATATATTTATATTGTTTCCCTTGTACAAAAGATGAATACCATACACACTTTCATGTGACCTATTCCTCACACTGATGATACCTTACAAACATATTCCCATTTTAGTAAATATTCTTCTATGGCTTCAAATGGCTAGAGAGTATCCCATCATAGAGTTATAATTTTTTACTCACACCCAGTTGTTGGACACTTGAATTGCTTGTCATATTTTCCTGTGATAAACATTAGGTTGTACATGGCCTTTGGCAAAGTAACTCTTTTTAGTTATTTATACTAAGTAATATCTGAACAAATTTGCATAGTATATACTGGGCCGCCACGTAGGATAGCACAACTTTCACAACATATATGCTCATCATAGCAAGTTTTTGCAATACTTAAAAATTGAAAAGAACTTAATGTCCAATAATAGGAGATGGAATAAGTAAATTATATGTTAAAATTAGACCATAAATGCATAGTTACTGACATAAAAATTTATTTACAATTTATTGTGAAGTGAAAGAAATAGGTTAAATGGTAAAAGAAAATAAACATACCCACGAAAGAATCTAGAAGAATATTCACCAAAATCTTGACAGTGATTATCTCTGGGTATTGAGATTATTTGAGAATTCATTTTTTTTCACTTTGCTTACTTACATTTTCAAGTGTTTTCAAAAGTAAACTTGATTGGATATACAAATTAAAGTATAAATTAATAATGAATTTTGTGAAAAATTGTTTAAACATTTTTCCTGAAAAAATACCTTGGTATTATAAGGAGTTTGGAGAAAAAATAAGAATATAAAGAAGAAACAATCACACATAATCCTGCTCACCCAGTGATAATTAATTCACAATTGCCACTATATTTACTTCTAGTCTTTTCTCTCTCGTTACCTTTTAAGTAGTTGTGGCCACACTTTATATCATTGTATGCTGGTTTTCCACTTAACATTATATAATGAACATGCCATAAAAATTTTAATGGAAGAATATTACATTATATGTAAACAGCACACTTAATCATTTCCTTAAAGCTAGACTCAGGTGTTTGTTTTTTGCTATACCAAATAAATATGTGAGGAATAGCTTTGTGCATGAATTACCCACATTTTAAATAATGTCCTTTGATAGATTCCTTGAAGTGAAAGTACTAAGTTAAAGATTACAGTTTTATATTCCTTAATTAAGGCAGAATGTAATAATAAAGGGAAAAAAGGTCCAAACAACGCCCAGATCCCAAGCCCATTGTCATTACTCTGATTAGGTAAAAACTGATATAAAAACATCTGTCTTATCTAAGTCACAGCTTATTTGATAACCAAATGAGAATCTAGATCCTTCAGAGTCACCATGAACGTTCCTTCCTGAGGAATGCTTTACTTGGCTTTCCAAACTCTCGCAGCAACCTATGTTACTTTTCCTTCATGGCTTTACCACAAGTGATAAATAACTGTGCAATTATCTGTATACTGTCTGTACTCCCCCAGCCAATTTTAGGTTCCATCAGATAAGCCTGGCACACAGTTGGCACTCAATAAATATTTGTTGAATGAATGGATGGATGAAGAATGAAGTGATAGCACTTTATGAACTGCAATTCAGATGATATATTGCTATTTTAATTATTATTGTTGTTGTTCCTGTTTATTACCATGTAGATGACTCTAAATCTTTATAGTGATTACTTGCCTAACTGTCACTTCATTGTGTGGTTTTCCTGTTGTTCATAGCAGCCAGAGGCATGGGTAGCAATATTGCTGCAAGTGCCTGGTGAGAGCTGAGACTTGGAGAACCAAGTAGTTAGTTCTCTATGTCAGCTTGCTGGGATTTAAGGAGCTGTAGTTACCATTAGTTGGATACAAGGCAGTGATCAGGAACCCAGGAGGCCAGTGATATTTGAAGAAGCAGGTAGATCCTGGAGGTCAGAAACAAACTAATGGTAAGTGGTTTAGATAGTAAGGTTCCAACTGGGGAGTGGTCAGTGATAAGGGATGAAAGTAGTTGGGAAAGTTAAAGTTCAAGCACTGATACCCAAAGCATGAAGCTAGGAATATGATTCTAAAGCAAAGGGTACTTGAGCTCAGTGACCCTTTATATTCTTCCTGTCAAAACTGAAAATGGTATCAGGAAATGTTTGCACCTATTTCCAGTATATATGAGCAAGGGAATGGTAGTAGCTGGTTGAGGAATGAAAGTCGTGAATAAAAATAGGTTCTGATAGTAACAGGAAAAACAAGACTTTGTATATAAGATTTTATAATATTTGACACATAATATGGGAACAATCAATTTTTAGATCCCATCATGCTCATCTTGATTTTCAAAAGCAAGTATTATGGCAAAGTGGTTAGGATCATGGACTCTGGAAACAGGCTAGCTGGGTTCAAATCTCAGTTTTATTATTTACTAATTGACATGTCCAAAGACAAGTTACTTTACCTCTGTATGCC
This sequence comes from Geosciurus inauris, assembly GCA_004024805.1. Taxonomy (NCBI): domain Eukaryota; kingdom Metazoa; phylum Chordata; class Mammalia; order Rodentia; family Sciuridae; genus Geosciurus; species Geosciurus inauris. Next base: position 34,742 of record PVHX01018045.1, read on the forward strand.
AATTTCCTCATCTGTAAAACGGGGGTGATGGTAATATCTACCTCTATGGGTTGTAGTGAAGATTAAATGAGTTAATTCATGTAAGGACCTTAGAACAGTGCCTGGACACAGCAAATGCTATTTTTTATTATTATTATTATTATTATTATTATTATTATTATTATCATCATCATCATCATCATCATCATGATGTTACATAAGACCAAATAAAAACTGATGTTATTAAAAATTGGACAAATGCACTGGATGTGAACTTCATCTGAAATAAATCATCATCATCATCATCATGTTACATAAGACCAAATAAAAACTGATGTTATTAAAAATTGGACAAATGCACTGGATGTGAACTTCATCTGAAATAAATCTCTAAACATGAATTTTTCTTACTGAAATAAAAATTTCACTCGCCCCTTAACATGTTGACTATAAAAACTACAAGCAATGGGAAAGCAGTAAATTCACTGTGACAATACTATCTGCTTATTCTGTAAAGATTTTTTCTCCTAAACACTATCTTAAAAAGTTATAGAGAATACACATTTCCTAATAACAAAAAGGACAATTAAATCAGTTTAGTTGGTCCATAAAATCTGGCCTATAAGAAGGAATTCCCTATTAAATTTTTTGAAGCTAATTTTATAAGAGCAGAAATACCTGAGTTGGGATCTCTGTCTGTGGAATTATCTGAACATGGGAAGGCTTGGACAGAGGAAGACTAAATTTGAAAAAGACTCAACCTGGGGGAAGGCTAGAAGACCTGGACTTTAAGCATGTTAGAATACCTGGATATTGCCGACACTGGAAGACCTGGATGTTAGAAGACCGGCACTGGAGACATTGGAAGACGTAGATATTCAGCCCGCTGATGGAAGACTGGGTAGCCGTAGGAAGACCTGAGGATGTTGGAAGACATGAAGATGCTGGAAGATGAAGAAATGCTGGAAGCCCTGGAGATGCTGGAAGACTTGGAGGTGAAGGAAGACATGGATCTTCTGGAAGACGTGGATCCCCTGGAAGACGTGGATCTCCTGGAAGACGTGGATCCCCTGGAAGACGTGGATCTCCTGGAAGACATAGCTTTGTTGGAAGACGTAGGTAAACTGGAAGACATGGCTTGGGTGGAAGACATGGATTAGCTGGAAGACATGGATTTCCCGGAAGACGTGGATTTCCCGGAAGACATGGATGAGCTGGAAGACATGGATTTCCCGGAAGACATGGATTTCCCGGAAGACGTGGATTTCCCGGAAGACGTGGATTAGCTGGAAGACGTGGATGAGCTGGAAGACGTGGATTTCCCGGAAGACATGGATTAGCTGGAAGACGTGGATTTTCCGGAAGACGTGGATTAGCTGGAAGACGTGGATGAGCTGGAAGACATGGATTTCCCGGAAGACGTGGATTAGCTGGAAGACATGGATTTTCCGGAAGCTATGGATTTGATGGAAGACAAGGATTTTCTGGAAGACGTGGATAGGCTGGAAGACCTGGAGGTCAATTGGAAGACGTGGATCTTCTGGAAGACATGGCTTTTTTGGAAGACGTGGATTTTCAGGAAGACTTTAATTGTCTGGAAGACCTGGATTATTTGGAAGACATAGATTTACTGGAAGACTGTGAGGTTACTGGAAGACATGGATTTCTGGAAGACGTGGATCTTCAGGAAGACATACTGGCTGGAAGACCTTGACATTACTGGAAGACATGAATGTCTGGAAGACGTAGCTTTATTGGAAGACCTGGATTTAGTGGAAGAAACAGATTTTGTCTGGAAGACATGGGTTGACTGGAAGACTTGATTTGGTGGAAGACATAGATTGGCTGGAAGATCTGGATTTTTCTGGAAGACCTGGGTTGATTGGAAGACCGAGATTTAGTGGAAGACATAGATTTTGCTGGAAGACATGGACTGACTGGAAGACCTAGATTTCTTTCTGGAAGACATTGATCAATTGGAAGATCCAGATTTTTTTCTGGAAGACCTGGATTGATTGGAAGACTGGGATTTGAAGGAAGACACAGATTTTTCTGGAAGACATAAATTAGCTGGAAGACCTTGAAATTGTTGGAAGACATGGATTGGCTGGAAGACTTTGAAATTATTGGAAGACATGGATTTTCTGGAAGACATGGATTTTCTGGAAGACTTGGATTTTCCTGGAAGATCTGGATTTTGTGGAAGACCTATAATCACTGGAAGACTGGATTTACTGGAAGACTTGGAGGTTGCTGGAAGACTTGGAGGTTGCTGGAAGACGTGGATTGTCTGGAAGACGTGGATTGTCTGGAAGACCTTGAGGTTGTTGGAAGACTTGGAGTTGCTGGAAGACCTGGAGTTGTTGGAAGACGTTGACACTGGCGCCATTGGAAACCCTGGACATTGGAGACATTGGAAGCCTTGAATTTTGTATACATTGGTTACTCTGAACACTGGAGATTTTGGAGGGAGCCCCTAAACACTGGCAGGTATGGATAATAGAGATTGGCATTTAGTAATCATAAAATCAGAAGCCCTGAATATTGGGAAACATTGGAAAATCTGGATATTGACATATTCCTGATAAAAGATACAAAATTTGGAAGAATTAAGATTTAATGATGTTGGGATTCAAGAATGCTGGCAAATCTGGATATTAGGAGATCTAAAAGTTGAGGCAGTCTTGGATATTAGATCATCTAGTTTAACAGATCTAAATGTTAAGAGACATAGCCATTCAGACATAAGATATACTAGAACGCCTGAATATTAGAAGACCAGATTCTTAGATATCAAAAGACTTGGCATTGGAAGAACTGACAATAAAAAGAAATTGTAAAACCAGGATTTAAGAGACATTAATATATATATACAAACTGAATGATATAAGTGCTAGAAGATATTGGAAAAGTTAGACTTGAACACTATGAAATACATAGAATCTAGAAGACCTGGATTTAGGAAAAGACTTCTGTGGACCCAACCCTGAAGGATTGGGTCCATAGAAGTCTTGTAAGTTAGAACTCTAGACCCCAAAAGAGACAGACAGTACATGGACCTTAAAGAATGATGATGATACTGGAAGACCTAGACTTTTAATGACACTAATATTGAGATTAGAAAATGTGGGCACCAGAGATGCTGTAGGCCATAGACTAGAAGACATGGACATTGTAATATGGGGAAGATCTGGCAACTAGAGATGTTGTGAAGTTGTGGAGATTGGAAGACTTGAGTTAGAGACAACAAAGACTGGAAAGGCCTAACCTTAGAGATATTTGAAGGCCATGTTTAGAGATATTGTCCATATTGGCAAACTTGTACATTAGGGCTAAGACATTACATTAAAAAGATAGGCATGAGCCAGACACAGAGGCACACGCCTGTAATCCCAGGACTTTGGGAGGCTGAAACAGGAAGATCATGAGTTCAAAGCCAGCGTCAGCAATGGCAAGGCACTAAGCAACTCAGTGAGACCCTGTCTCTGCATAAAACACAAAATAGGGCTGGGGATGTGGCTTAGTGGTCAAATGCCCCTGAGTTCAATCCCCAGTACCAAAAAAA
>PVHX01018046.1:0-38034 GCA_004024805.1 Geosciurus inauris
TATACCAACAATACCACATTCTATTTGCATTTATTAAAAAATAAATAACTACAATAATTTCAATGTGGAAGTTGATATCACAGAGTCCAAAACATGGCTTGCAAGCTTTCCACTGGCCTAGTCTTTTGTTTTGGAGTAGGATCTTCTCCTATATTCACTTCCTTATTCTTTCAAGAACTAAGACATTTTATGAAAGCTACTGTATACTGCATGCATCACTTCCAAGTTCTGTTGAAATACCACTACATTTTTTTAGTGGCACAGTACCTTTGAGGATCTGACGCCAGTCTTTGACTTTATGTGGACAGGAGAAATTATGTGGCTAGGCTTGACAGTACTTTGGAAATCTCAAGTCAGTATCCAAAAACTAACAGGATATAGTTAAGGGCTGAACTATGGAATGATGTCCCAGACAAAATGCTAGAACAGTGAATACAATAGTCACCAAAATCTAATCCAGTCCCAGCCCTAGAGGAATTTCCAGTCAAGATGGATAAAAATATATTAGTCAAATAGTCATAGAGTACAATATTTTATGAGTTTGTAACCAGGGACTTGAACTTACCTAAAAGGCCAGGCAGAGAAAGTTTCCCTGAGGAAATGAGACTTAAAAACTGGGATGAGTAGATGTTAAGTGGGCAAAAGTACAAAAATCTTCCTCTGATTTCAGGAAGCAGGAAGAGCTTTTTGCTGATGGAGACACAGCTCATTTGAGCAAACAGAATTTCACAGTGACTAGAGACAAGATCAGAGAGACAGAAACAGAGCCTGGGAGAGAAGGAGAGCATAGTAAGACCAAAGAAGAGCCAAATGGAGCATAATAAAGAGTCTCATCTTGAACTGGGAAACAACAGGAAAAGAAAGGGGGCTTTATTCAAAGTGGTGACATTATGATATGTGTTTTCAAAGATGATTCTGGCTGCAGTGTGGAGCTGTGTTCTATGTACTTCACAACTGTGATCTCCTATCTTCACTTTTTGGAGCCGAGAGCTGTGGTTGCAAAGGATTAAAGCAAATTACTCTTCTATCACACTGAATAATTCAGAGTATGTGGTACTTATTTTTCACATTTATATTGAAGTCATTTATTTCCACCTCTGACGCTCAAAGCTATTTATATTACCATGACAGTGGTTCGTCTACATTGATACCATCACAGTAAGTAATCTCAACTGGTAAGGTTCTCTTGGTGGCTCCTGTCTCTGGAATTTATTAAATGAAATGGGTGTTTTAATTCTTAATGCAAACCCACATGTTTATTTTGACACCAGCTTGATTATTTGATTTAATTATATGCAAGAGTCCCTGTCAATTGACAGACAGTTATATGTATAATAATTTTATATTTTATTGCTGTGACATCTGTACAATTTGAGATGTGTTTTAAAATGTGAAAATAGGAAATGACTAAATCCCATTCTCTTTAATACATTTAAAATTTTATTCTTGAGATAAATGTGATTGTCTACTTAAGTCACCAAACTAAAGCCATATATGGCATTTTTTAATACGAGCATTATCCAGATTCTAACTTCTCTGGGCTATCTCATTTCACTAATCCATCATCAATTTTTCACAAATCTTGATAGAACTGCTAACATTGCCTAATTTATGTGACTAGGAAATCAATAAATAAGCTAAGGAAATATGTCATCAAAACACGGTTAATTCTAAAGCACAATTTTCGCCATTCCTCTTCTTGTAAAGTGAAGACATTTTAAAGTAAAAGGAAGTACTGAGCACTCTGTCTGGACACGTCTTGCCAATCTATCATATCTCTGTGTCCCCTGATGCCATTTGTCATCTTGCTTCTCAAATTGTAGCAGTTCTAAAAATACAAAAAGACTTTCTAAGAATAGTAGCATTGATATTTTGAAACGGCGACACTATTTTTAAGTATTCTTTTTCCTGTGCTCTCTTCTGATGAAAGTAGCTTCACGCTTCTACCCAGTGGGTTTCTTCACCAAAGTATTAAAGAAAAAATAGGAGGAAGGGGAAAAGGAGGAAGGGGAAAACAATAATAAGAGAAAGAGGAGCAGGGGAAGTGTGGAGATGGGAGAAAAAAGAGAGAAGTGATGAAAAATGAAAGAAAAAGCATTCTTTCTTTTCAAGTTTCATAGATGGAAAGGTATCTAACTTCACCATTGATCCCAATGCCATTTGTTCAAAGATATCTACTGCTAAGCTATACTCAAAAACACTCACCTCTATGGGACAAAATGTAACCTTGCTATGGACATGAAGCCTAATAATGCTAATATATGATTAACAATACTTGTCCATTATTACCTTTGACCATATTTCCTTCCAATCCAGCAATCTAGGAAAGCAAGCATTTAAAGCTCCAATTTAATACTGCTAAAAAACATGTTTAAAATGAGGCCATAAAAATGGCTTTGAGTTATAAAATTACTTTTAGAGGCATTATTTAAAGGGATACAAAAGACTTTACATAGAATGATATATAAAGAAAAATAATTTGTGAAATTTCCCCTATCAGGAAGCAATTTAAGTGAATTTTCAGGATTAGTAGAACTTTAAATTGATTCATTTATTCAACAGCTATTTATTGATCAGTTTGCCAATGCCAGGAATGAGGGATATAAGTTGATTAAAAGAAAGTCCTGTTCTCACAAATTTTTGTTTTGTGCTAAGACAACCAGCATATATACAGATTAACACAGAATATAATGCCAGCGAGTAGTAAATAAGAGAATTAAAATTAAACAAGAAAATTAAATCATGTTAAAGGAATATTATAAATAAGCTAGCCAGGGAATTTATGTCTAAAGAGATGAGATTGAACAAAGAACCAAATAGGTTCTTTGTTAGAGGAGTGACATTGGGGTCTACATCTTGTCCCCAGTCCCTTTCCCTTACTCTGCTTCCTGGCTTCAGTGGGTTGAGCAGTCTGTCCCACCACATGTTCCCACCACTGCAATGTTCTGCCCAGCCGCAGACCCAAAGCAGTGGAGCCCATCAACCATGGGTTGAAATCTCTGAAACTGTGAGCCAAGTTAAATCTTTCTTCCTTTTAAGTTGTTTATCTCAGATATTTTTATTCCAGTGATGAAAAGCTGACTAACAGCATGGGAAGGGCTATGGCATGCATATATCCAAATAACATAACAAAAGTGGAACCTTTGTAAATCCTTCCAACATTTTTCTCTGAACTTGTATGGTTCTTCATAGGCAACTAAAATAATATACCTTACAAAATCATATTGGAATGCTTATTGGTAAATTTTAACCTATAAAATGAACCTACAATTTTACAAAGTTTGTTATCCAGCCCCCACATGCTTCTAGGTCAAGGATTTTTCTGACTGGCATTTAACATGCTCAGATGCTCAAAACTCGAAATATCATGTCAGCCTATGTAATATGAGCCATCTGTATATCATTTGTATATAATATAATAGTTGAGCAAGGTGAACTTTATTGCCCTAGAGTTGAGTGGTATATCTGAACCAATAAGGGAGCCCAAACATACTTGAAAATTAGCATTATGGTATCACACTATCAATGAGGACATCCAATAATTCCAAAATATCTTGTTCCTATCGGGTGCATTTATAGATCTTTGACATCATCCAGTCGTCTTCTCATACGTCCTAGAAAAGAACCCATTACATTAGTGATTCCTATTGGCATGATATATTCTCCAGAGTCTGTTGTTTAAATTTACTTTGAAAACCCTCTTAGCCATTTGTGACTGAGATAGATGAACCTAAATGATCATGGTTTCTGTGGAGACCAAGAAGGAAGCTAGATTCTGGCTTTTGTTTCTATGCTTATAATTCTTAAAGAAGCTCAGTCATTAGAACACATCTACTCACTGCACATGGATAATGAAAACTCAAGAACCACAAGTAATATGGAGAGTCCTTAGAAAACTTCGAATGGAACCATCAGTTGACCCAGCTGTCCCACTCCTCAGTCTATACCCAAAGGACTTAAAAACAGCATATTATAGTGATGTAGCTGCTTCAATGTTTATAGCAGCTCAATTCACCATAGCTAAACTGTGGAACCAACCTAGATGCCCTTCAACAGATGAATAGATAAAGAAACTGTGGCATGTATACACAATGGAATATTACTCAGCATTAAAAGAGAATAAAACTATGGCATTTGCAGGTAAATGGATGGAATTGGAGAATATCATGCTAAGTGAAGTAAGCCAATTCCAAAAAACCAAAAGCTGAATGTTCTCTCTGATAAGTGGATGCTGATCCATAATGGGGTAGGGGCATGGGAAGAATGGAGGAACTTTGGTCAAAGGAGAAGGAAGGGAGGGGCAGAGTCATGAGGCAGGAAAGATGGTGGAATGAGATGGACATTATTGCCCTAGTACATGTATGACTGCACATATGGTGTGACTCTACATCATGTACAACCAGAAAAATGCAAAGGTGTGCTCCATTTGTGTACAATGAATCAAATGCATTCTGCTGTCATGTATACCTAATTAGAACAAATAAATTAAAGAAGAAAAAGAACCACAAGTAAGATGGGCTGTCTTTACCAAGAGGGAAGGTATATGTCATAGCATAAATGCAACTGGCCACCACAGCTTAACACAAGATTGTGAAATTAAGTGGTGACAAGGATAGCAATGGCTGCTTTATTCCATATTTCAACTCCTTGATCATAAACAAGCATGAAAGGCTGAACTCTGACAGAAATCCTACCTAAAAACAAGGATATCTAAACATGCTGGATCTTTTAATGCCAAAAAATGGCCTCTGCCCTATTTTTGAATAAGTAATTTATCACCCCTCAGCCTACCTTCAAATTCATCTTCCTCACTTGGCAGCAACATAAACTGGTTTATTTGTCCAACTGATTTGCTATTATTCACATTTACACCTATTTTTACTTATGAACAGACTCTGTTATTGGCACTCCTGTGCCCTTCTGTCTATCTCTTCCACGAAGGCCCATGAACTGCTACTCCAATTATGTCACAGTTTAACCTGGAGCCATAACACATTCTACAAATGCTTTCCAGACTTCTCTTCACCCTTATTTTCCATCTTGTAAATCAATATGCTTTAGGTGTGATGTCTGTATCTAATCTAAAAGAAAGACTGCTCTAAAAAACCCCAAGCTTTTTCTACCCTCCACAGAAGCATCCATGATATGGCCATATTAGTAACTTTACTTGCCTGTGTTCTAGTCATCATCAGGGACTCTCAACTAAATGGCCCATCTTATATTTTGCTTGAAATCAATCACCATATTCTCAAAATGTTCTCCTCTTGCTATGTAGATATAAATGCAGAACCTCGCAGAATAGATAATTAGAATTATAAGACAAAGGTCTTTTTCCACTCTTAAAAAGCTCTCACAAATGAGCCCAAATTAAGCTTTCTTTATAACACCATAATGCCTACAATTTCTACACTGTTCTAGATACATAAATGATAGCTATTGATAATGATAATAAGGGCCATAGAAATAATTTGAAATAGTCAGCAAATATTTACAAATTTCTTACAATGTGCCACTATGCTGAGATATATATAGTCAATGGTGAGAGAATAATTTTGCTATTATCATTACAATTTAGAAACTATCAAAAATGACCAATAAATTAGCAGCATAAGTAAATGTAATTTTAGTGACATGATAGAAAATATAGGATCTGCAAGATGCAATAGAAGCATGTAATGTAGATGGTTGGTTAGCAGGAGAGTATCAAGAAAGCTCTTTATAAGAAAGGATGATTAGAGCAAGATATAAATAGGTAATCATCAAAGACATGGTGAAGGTGAGAGGTTGGAAACAATTTGTATTCCAAAGATGGTTTGGCATGTTTAAGAGGCTGAGAGTGAATAACAAAATTATAAGTTTGAAGGAATTAAGGAAATTCATTCTAGCTGCACATAAACCACATGAGAATGGGAGGAGACCTGGATGAGGCAATAGATGTGAGATAATGAAAGTTAGTGAAAGAAATGCTAAGATAATTAGAATTGATCCCAAAATCATAAAAATCACTTCACCTTTTTTGCAACAATTTAATTGGATTGTGATTTAGCAAAAATAGCCTGAACACAATGTTGAAATTTTACTATAAAACCACAAGACTTTCCCTATCATCAGCATAACAAAGTCTACTGCCTTTTGAATCCACTTGCCTATAAATATAAAAGCATATTTTAAAATATGGGCAACTAAAAATTTTTAAAGTTCTCAAACTATGAAACTTCTAAGTGCAGTGGATAAATGTAACATCTTTAAAATATATAATAACTTAGAAAAAAGGAACAAAGTTTCATGGCCCAAACTAAGAGTAAAATAAAATCCTGAAAGGTAAATGCAAGTTGGTGGGTAGAGTGTACCCTACTGAATTAGCTGCTTTGAGCCATTGCCATCCCTTCTCCATCCTGTGAAATGGTGTTCTGTAAACATACACCCATTTCTCACCAGAAACAGATGAAAAAATCATTACTTATTCTTTCTCTTATGCATCTTTGATATAGGGAAAAGAAATCTCTGCACAAATTTGTGACATCAGGCTTGACCTTGGTCAGGCATGATGTTTGAATTCCTACCACCTGCTTGGTCCGTATCTCCAAAGCTTAGAAATTAATATGAAAGGCTGCCTGAAGGCTGGAAAATATTTAAGTTTCCTGGTGAAACTAAATACAAAATTCATCCCTAAAGGATATACCCCAAATTTAGGCAACAGAAGATTGCCTGCTAAAGATGAGCAATCTAAAATTAGAAAGCACATAAGGAAACCATCCACCAAGAGCAAGAATCAACAGATGCTATACACAGCAGGTAAAATCCTTAAGACTTCAGATAATAGAACAATCTTATATAAAATACCAAGTATATTTAAAGACTAAGTATATAAAGGAGTGAAAATCCTAAATATAAAAATAAATGCAACAAGAAAAACTCAAGCATATTTTCTAAAAAAGCAAATATAATTTCCAGAAAATAAAGAATATTAATAGACTAAGTTCAGGACATCAAATGAAGCTGAAAAGATGATTATTAAATTCTTAGATAGCTTGGGAGACTGAGACAGGAGAATCGCAAGTTCAAAGGCAGCCTCAGCAAGGGTGAGGTGCTAAGCACCTCAGTGAGACCCTGTCTCTAAATAAAACACAAAATAGGGCTGGGGATGTGGCTCAGTGGTCGAGTGCCCCTGAGTTCAATCCCCAGTACCAAAAAAAAAATTCTTAGATAGTGCTGAGAAAATTACCAAGAAAGCAATGACTACAAAGAAGAATAAGGATTATTCGGGAGTACATAAAATTAAAAAGAAATGAAAATCATCTGATTGTTAATAGCATGGAAAAGAAGGTGGGCATTATTAACATGAGAACATTTACTTAGAAGTCAATTACATTGCATAGGAAGAAAGAAAACAATTCCAAGTTTTTTGTATTTTTAAACATATATGTTGAAATTTTAAGGGTAAAAAAAGAAATATACGCACAATATATAATTTACAATTGAGAGAGAGTAAAAAGACATAAAATACACCTATCAATTCAATAGCATAAATAAAAGGTAAAAAATAAACATAGGAAATATCATAAAATTATGGTGAAAATGCATAAGTTAATAATAATAGTAATAAAAATAATTTTTAAAAACCCTAAACTTAGAATTTCAGGTGAAAGATTAGGGGAAGATTAAGGAAAAAGCACTGCCATATACTAATAGGAAACATTGATGAAAAAAAGTTGACATAGACAAAATAGAACATCTGGATAAAAAGAAAAGTATATGAAATTATAATTAAGCATAAAGAGTGATTGGGTGATAAAAGGAAAAATTTACCAGGAAGAGATTATAGATATCTATGCATGTACCTAATAACATAATTGTAAATAAACACAAATCAATAGAACTACAATGGCAAGAGCCCTTATCACTTGGGCATTCAATTCCTTCATTTTTTTGTCCCCATTGTGTCTGAGAAAAGTTTCTTATACTTTAACTAGCTTTTCCAGATGTTTTGTTAGGATATTTTAGAGGGTATCAATACCTGTATATAAACAAAAATGGAGATTAATCTATGGCTTGTAGAAGCTTACATAAATGGTAAAATACAAAGATATTCATGGTAATAATAGACATTCAAATGAAGGCAGGGATCACTTCAAGGCAGGGAGAAAGTATGAAGGAGAGATGCAGAGAAGGGAATGGCCTTTTGGGGGGATGGACAGAGGTTCCAAAGTTCTATGTAATGTTTTCCTTTTAAGATGGCTGGTGTGTGGACGTTTATATGATTGTCTATACTCTTCCACACAAACGTTTTTAAAACAATGAAAGTGATTACCAAAAGACATATAGAAATATTCTTTCAATTCTCCCTTAGCCAGAAGCAGCTGAATACCTGTCTGTACCTTTTCAGTTTTCACACAATGGTTGAATGAGAAAACTCTAATAGGTGAAGAGCAAATGGTAAATACTTGACGAAACTCTGATGTATAACATTTTATATAACACAACAAAATGTGCTCTTTGTGAAAAACATTTTTTAAAATTTCTTAGATCAAGTTTTACCTCTTCCAGAAATCTTACCACAGACAAATTACTAACCTTCAATGAGCCTTTTTCCTCACCTAAAAACAAGGTTTATGAAGTTGTCCTAAGACTCATTAACAGGTAATTAGCATTAGAGCAAGAACTTGTAAAAAGGAGCCTAAAATTAAATTATTGTGAGATTATTGACTGCTTTTTTAACACCTTTTTAAAGTACAACAACTCTCTTCTGCTAAGTACTCTGTAAGATTGAGTAATCTTTTCATGTAGACATTAGGCATATATATGTAATATGTGTTCATTCAATATGTTTATTGTCTTTTGTTTGTCTCCTTTCCATCCTGAATATGCTATTACCTTTAAAACAAGGTTTTTCTTTTTTATGTCTTGCCTATTTGTTCCAAGAACATGAATCATTGCCTGCACATAGTGCTCAATAAGTACTCACTAAAGCTGATTTAATTGATTTTGTTAGCATATTTATTCTCATATCCTATGTAGGCACAGACTCAATTATTGGTGTTCTGAATGTGTTAATGAACAAAACTAAACTTTAATTTCTTTTAAGATCATAAAACTTATTTTTAACTACACTTATATAAAAATAAATAATATTAAAATGTTCTAATTAATCTTATTTAATCATTATTAATCATCATTCCTAGTTTCTCAATAATCATTGCAACAACCCAATAAACTAGGTGCTATTACTATGTATATTTTATAGAGAAACTAAGATACATAAAAAGTAATTAATTTACCAAGAATCCACAAGTAATAGATGGTAGAGCTGGGATATGTTCATTTGTACCACATTGTACCTCAAGTACATGTACTTGTACTTGTACCTCAAGTCATGAAAATATATAATGGAAAGTAGCTCCAGCAATTTATAACAAAAACAGCCAATTCTTCATCAATATCTTAGATAAAAAGTAGAAAATGAACATATGCCCTGTGGACACCAACCTGCAAACTGATTTGAATGGATTAGTAAAGAAACTCCTTCACTTAGCTCCTATAGCAATTATCTCCACTTCTCCTTTGATACTTTAATGTTGCCTCAGACAATTAATCTCCAATGTATTAACAAGTTTTTTTAGTTCACACTCATGGCTCAGAATTTGTTGTAGCTTCCAAAGCATGTTACTGGATTTGTTATACATAAAACACATAACATTTTTCAGCTACTATTTGACATGGTAGGTAATCAATAAATGTTAGCTCCCTGAAACTAAGAATGGTGTGATAGGAAAGAGTTTGGGAGTCAAGGAGACAGGTTTGAATGCTACCTCTGCTACTTCTCAATTATGATATGTATAAAATTTCTTATTTTCTTGGAGACTTGATCATCACATCAGTTAAAAATCATATAACAATATTCATTTTATTGCTACATGCAATAAATGAGAAGTGTTTGAACAGACAGACATAGTAGGTACTTAATAAATATTAGTTATTATATTTATTAAATGATTAGATAACTGATTTCATATAGACTTAAATTTTGAGTTAATGACAGACATCAAATCTAGAATTTAAAAAAATATTATTCTTGAATCTCTCTGTATACAAAATGTCAAATGCAGACCTCATCAATAGTGCAGTCTCAGAATATCATTAGTAGTCCATTAACACTAAAATTGTTTTCTAAATCACAATTTTAATGGACAGGACCTAATTCAAATTAGATGAAAATAGTTATTATGGCTACTATTTTTTGGCAAACTGGAACTACCTAGACAGATGATAATAAGCATCTCAGACAGAAAACAAATGCTTTAAAAATATTTTAAGAATAAAATTTTAGAAAATCACTTTTAAAGGCATAATACAATGCAATCAGATGAAAAGTGCTGTACCAGAAAACACTCCCCTGCCGTGCCACATAGGAAATGGGGAATTTTCTCTATATGTATGTATTTTAATTAAATGCATTAGGTAGACAGTGAATATAAAAGGTGGAGTTTTCAAGATTACAAATTCTACAAATAGCAACCAGCTTCAAAAAGAGGGACAAAATGGACATTTTTTTTCAACTTGGATTCCTCCAGATTAGACCTCCAACAGCAAACCACATATCTTATTCTGAAAGAATAAATTATCCTTGTAATGAAATCCTAAGGTACTGAGGCTTTTGACCTCTGTACCCTCAAGCTGATCAAAGATCCGAAGCAAAACACAGGGAAGATTATTGACTGTCATGAAAAATAGAATTTAAGCATTTGATGAAATTCCTTTGCAATAGAGTTTATATCAGATACATCTTCACCCCCAGCTTCTGGTATAATTTATAGTAAGATTTTTTTTCTTCAATATATTCATGAACTTTTCTAATTATGTTAAAAATAAACCTCTATGCTCACATCATTTATAATTCAAGTCAAAGACTGAAATTCACATTTCACCAAAGGACAAAAGTCAATGAACCTGTCAAGTCAGTTGATTTATCAAACTGTCTAAACATTTCTCTTTAGTGTCAAATAATTGTTTTTCTCAAATTAGTCACAAATTTGAATCCTCACACTTTAAATATACTTCCATCAAAGTATAAGAGAAAAACATTTACACATGTAACTCTTGGCTCAGTGTTACTTGAAAATCTCTTTCCTAGCACTCAATAATAAGTCGTTTTGTTGTTCACAAACTTGCAGAGGTTGCTATGCAACCATATTGAAAGAAGGGAGATTTTAAGTCATAGACTATGAGCACATGAATTAAGGTGTTAGATTAAAATGAGTTAAATGTGTATGTGTGTAGGCAATACTGTATAAATTATCAGAGAGTAATAAGCTATAAGTATAAAGTGGTATTTCTGTGAGGAAAATAAATAAACCAAAAGAAGCAGATTTTTCAGTTAGAAGCTTGCAAAGTTCTTAGAGTTAATTAGGTCTATCATTTAATTTGATCATTCAAACTGCAGCATAGTCATAAGCTTAGCACAAAGAAAAGAACAGTGGGTGGACAGCAACTAAATTGGGCAGGCAGCTCACACCAATATAAACCTCTTTTTTTTCTTTCCATTGTGGCTAAGAACATAAGAATACATAAAACTAGAGCTTTATACTAACCTGCTTGACACTTTGTGAAGATAAGGAATGAATACATGATATTCAAAATATGTTAGTTCTCCATCACTATAACAAACACCTGAGTGAATCAGTAAATAAAAAGATTTATTTTGATTCACATATTGGGAAGTTCCAGTCCATGATCAGGAGAGTCCATTGCTTTTAGTCCTGTGATGCAGGGAACAGGATAGCATGGTAAGATTGTGTGGTAAAGCAAAACTGCTTACCACTTGACTGGGAGGCAAAAGAGAAGAGGAAGAGGCTGGGGTCCCACCATCCCCTTTAAGGGCATGCCTCCCAGGAACCTGAACCTTCAACTAAGCCTCACTTCTTATAAGGTTCCACCACTTCTCAATAATGCCAAACTGGGGACCAAGACTTTAACACATGAACCTTTCAGGATGCTTAAGATCCCATCTATAGCAATATAATCTCCAACTTCTAGGCAAGCAAAAATTAAGGATATACTAGAAACATATGTGCATGGAGCATTACCTCAGCCTATGTGGTCTACAAAGCCAAAAACAAAATGGCTATTTTTAAATGGAAGTTTTTCTTAACTAATGAAATAGTTTTCAACTTTGGATGACCTTCCTCCCTATTAAAAAAAAAAAAAAAAAAAAAAAACCTCAAATATTTATTAACAAAAATATCTTTTTAAGTCTTCTTCAATTATGGAAATAGTAGCATAAATCTCTACAGACTGATTAGAGATTTCATAATGTTTGTCAATGCTCTCCCACTGAACACCACCAGAATTTCAACTGTGGTTCATCAATGTAGTTTTATTTTTATTTCAAGGAGGGTGAACACACATGGAAAACTGTGGTGCATCAGAAAAATTCACATGTTGATATCCTAATTTGCAGTACCTTAGACTGTGACTGTATCTGGACATGAGGCCTTTAAAAAGGTCACTAAGTTAAAATGACACTATTTGGATGAGCCCTATTCCAATCTGACCTGTTCTTATAAGAGGAGGACATTTGGGCACACAAGAGACCTCAGCAAGTGACATGGACGAAGGAAAGACAATGTGCAGACACAGTAAAAAAGTTGACCATCTGCAGACCAAAGAGAAAGGCCTCTAAAGAGACCAAACTGATGAAGTCTCAATCTTGGGCTTCCAGCCTCCATAACTGGAAATACATTTCCAGAGAAAATACTATTCTGTTCTTTAAGCCAATGACACTGGCTTTTTTAAATAACAGCGCTAGCAAATGAATACAGAAGTGTTGTAAATAATGTATCATAGGATTTGAGCTTTGGTTGGGTGCTTCTGAGGAGTCTAAGAAAGTGAGGATAATTCTGTGTTTGATCATCTCAATAAATCTTGTCTATACTGAAAGTAGCCTGGAATGAGGCTAATGCTAAAATTGGTAAAGAGGTAGTATTTCTCCACTTAGTCAGGAAAGGGGGATGTGGGCTACTATTGATGGATGGCATAGTGACCTTGGTTTTGTCTGTGTTTTAAAACAATGAAGTGCCTTGATTTGTCTTACTCTGCCAGTCTCTGAGTGGCTTTGCCCAATGCTGTTTTTTGATGAGCTTACTTATGTCCAACAGGAGAACAACTAGCTATGCATGCTGGGCCAGCTTCAAATAATAGTAGAACCCTAGAGTTGTGTTACATCAGTTCCTAGGTGTCGAGGGCTATTTTTCTTTCTCATCTTTGAATGATTTGGGAATAAATATCTTTAACTGTGTTTTGAAGTTAGAATCTACACAAGAACTATGTTCAAGATCATTTGGTATAATGATAGATTTACCAGAGGAGTCAGAAAGCTTGACTGCCACACACAGTATGACCTTCTTTCTTCCATATTTTCAAGGACTTGTTTTCTACACACAGTCCTGCTCCAGTTGAATAGCAAGGCTGCCCATAAATATAAGTGACAAATACACTCCCACTGATTAAATTACCATGACAGTTGACATTCATTTAGCTCTTATTTGCAAAAGAGCTTTACATCATCTTGTCAGTTATGTCTCACAAGGTGGCTATGGATGACCTGAAGAAATCAGGTGGCTTTCTGAAAGGAATAGAGTAGTGGAACCAAAACAGGAAGTCATCTTCTGAGCTGGGAATCCACTTGACATGTTCATCCTTTCCTTTGTTCAACTAACATAACAGCAGAGTGGTGGGGGAAGCAGAGCTGGGATCAATCTACTTCCATGTGTTCCCTACTCTGCCATGTACTACCTTTCTGACTTTTAGAAAATCGTATCCTGTCTCTGTGCCTCAATTTTTACATCTACAAAATGGAATTTATAATATTTTTGATCATAGATATTTTGAAACATATTAAACAAGTCAATATATGAAAAGGGTTTATAACAGTGCAGACTTATAACTGGCATTTATTAAATAGTTCCTACTCTTTTCATCTGAACTATGATCTTTTAAAATCCATATTGTGAAGTCTTAATCCTGATCCCCAGAATGTGACTGTACTTACAGAGAGCACTTTTAATGTATAAATTAAGGTAAAATGGGTCCATCAGAGAGAAATCTGATCTGATACAATTAGTGTGCTTCTAAGAAAGAAGATGAGGACAGAGATAACACAGAAAGTGGGACAACCATGTGAGGACACAAGAAGAAACCTACCTACGCTAGCTTTTGGACTTCTGTCTTGAGCTCTGTGAGAACATTTATGCTATTCCTAAAGTTTGTTGTGAACTTACCTTGAATCTGTATCTTTACTGCTATTTTTCTTTTCTTGCTGTTTTCATGATTAGAGAAAGAAATTTGCCATAGAAAGAAATCACTTGTTCATTGTTTTTATGTTTTGAGTGAGGTGGTTTCGAAACAAATTTGATTCATTTAACTTTCTTTTTTCTTTCCTAATGCTTAGCATTTTTAAAGTAGGTTTTATAAATTTTTGTTTAAACCACTCAGTTTGTTATATTGTTGTGCTAGCCCTAGCAACCTAATACAGCTATTTATCGAAGTTAGCCGCTACTAGAAACTGAACAATTCCAGTGAATTCTTAATGCATTTCTTACATGAAGATATTGATGAGCTATTGAAGAAAACAAAATACTTTGTTCCATATTTTAAAATATGTAACATCATCTCTTGGATCTTTTAACTGTTGATTTTTTTTTCTTAAGTCTCCTTGTTTCTGTCTTACTGATACCACCTTCATATATACTCACTGCCTATTACATTCTAAATAGTGTGTGATAAAATCCACATACAGAGAATAAGAGAGACAAGCTAATGAGGAACAACAACATAATAAAGACAATAAGCATGCATGTCAGGCCATGACCAGTCACTAGTCCTTTTTGAAAATTAGCAAGATGCAAGAGAGATTTCTACTATTGTCAAGACAACCTATGCCCAGAACAGGACCTGCGACTATGCACAGCCACTTTGAAACCCTCTTCAGCTAAAACCAGGATCCTAGCCTCTATTCTAATCATAGATAGTTTATGCAGATCATTAGGAATGTTCAACTCATTTTGCAACAAAAAAATTTTTTTTCCTATGTTGTGCTATTTGAAAACAGTCTTTTTCAATGAAGCCTTCTCAGCCTGCAATCCCATATCACCTAAAATGAGACTGGGTTCCCTAGATACCTTAACTCAACTTCTAATTCTTTCTATTTGGCACCTTATTCCTTTATTATTAGAAAACAACAAAAAAAATAAACTTGGACACAGAGAACCAAGTTGATAATCTGGCTCCTATTTAGCAATTACATGAAATCACTTGAGTTAATAATTTCTATGTCTCAGTTTGCTCCTCTATAAAATAAGGAATTATAAGGAAATAAATTAGAAAGAGACATATATTATATAAAAAGATATAAAAATAATATGTCCTATAAAATATATGTAAAATATACTTTTTTACAAAATTTTAAAATGTTACTTAATATAAAATATTAGGAAAACATAATTGCATACAATTGAAACCATATAAGGAAAAGCATCAAGTCCTTAAGTTTGTATTTTCATCAGAATTGGTATTAATCTGCTGGTAAATGGATGGCATTGGAGACTATCATGCTAAGTGAAATAAGCCAGTCCCCCAAAAAAACAAAGGTTGGATGTTCTCTCTGATATGTGGATTCTGATGCACAATAAGGGGGAGGGAGGGGAGAATAGAAGTTCATTGGATCAGACAAAGGGAAATGAAGGGAAGGGAGGGCAGATAGGATTAGGAAAGACAGGGCATATATGAATATAGGACCAGTGAAACTCCACATCATGTGCAATCACAAGAATGGGATCCTAATTTGGATAATTTATACTCCATGTATGTATACAATGTCAAAATACACTCTACTATCATGTATATGTAGAAAGAACAATTTTTTAAAAATTTTAAAAGAGTTGGTGTTCATCATTACAGATAGAAAAGAAGAAGAAGAAGAAACAAGTAGACCACAGAGTACTCTGGGTTTTTTTTTAATCACAAGCATGAGAGAGGCCAAGAAAACACAAAGAAACTGATAAAGTCGAGTTGAACATCTCTTGTACAATTGCAATGTACACTCACCTCTCTTGGTTGTCCTGGCAGTAGACATCGACCCCACCCTCCCTCCACTTATGGAAATAGCATTATAATGAGAAAAAAACACAAGTAAATAGAACGAGCATTAATTGGAGGTGCAGCCACACAGTTTATACCAAGGAAGAACTGGAGAGGAGGGCAAGAAAGACTATCACAGGGACGCATATTATCAGGGGAAGACTATGTTCCATGTATCAATGGATTAGCTTGAACCTGTGAACCTGAGACAGCTTTGACTTCTTCCTTTTCTCATTTAATCTGGTCAAATCAGTGTGCATTATTGCAATGTGCCCTGCAATAATAAATTTAATTATCAATAATAGAATGGCTGTAAAAGAGTAGAAATTTCTTTCTCAACTCATAGTCTGAAGTGAGTGGTCCAGACCAAAAACCTGCCCTGCTCCATGCAGTTCATCAAAAGTCCAGGATCTTTCCTTTACATTCTTCCCCCACTCCTTAGTGTCTCACCTTTATCTGTAGGAGTGAAATTGGGTACTGTCATATTAAGGTTCAATTGGCTAGTGGCCAGACAAGAATGCAGTAGAACATACCCAAGACTAGGTCCAAACAGTGATACACACTATTTCACTCACATATTTTCAGTGAATATTTAACAATGTGACCACATCTAACTTGAATATCTTGGAAATAGAAATAGCTGTGGAAGGAAGAAAGGAAATATCAAAACAACAAGATCATGCTAAAACAACTAAAAAGAAAGACAAGTAATCCCAGCACTTAGGGAGGCTGAGACAGGAGAATCGCGAGTTCAAAGCCAGCCTCAGCAACCACGAGGCTCTAAGCAACTCAGTGAGACCCTGTCTCTAAATAAAACACAAAATAGGGCTGGGGACGTGGCTCAGGGGTCGAGTACCTCTGAGTTCAATCCCTAGTACCAAAAAAAAAAAGACAAATGATAATTAAAATGTATCTTTAACTTGACATTTTAAAAAATCTTTCAGTGCTTCTTTTGTCACTGAATAAAAGTGACTAGAACAAAAATGTACATGAAGCACATTCAGTTCTTTACAGAAAAATATAAAGTATAAATCATCACCATACTTTTTTGAAATATTTAATTGAAACAAATACTGCTATTATTTTATCTATTCTAATTATAAGAAAATGTAATTTAAAATACATTTTATGTGATATAAATCTTTAAAAATCATATTCTCATTTTACACATAGAAATAGAATCCAAAGGAAAACTTTTCACTTAATAAATTCCACTCGAGACTATATATTTTTGTGGTTACCTAGGCAATAGTTGCTATAACTCTGGAATTCATGATAAGTTTAACATTATATTCCTAATTAGTGCTACACTATAGATTCAAGTTATTATTTTAAATACAGTCATAACTAGATAGGTTAAACTTTGCATTGTTTTCCATCAATACCAAATATGTATATTTGTTCCATCATTGTCAATATTCAAATGCCAATTTAAAATTCATTCTTCCTGACTATTCTTCTCAAGATCAAGAGTTTTATAAAATTTCTATATCTGTTTGTACCTATGGATTTTGGTCTTAGAGATCTTAAGAGTTACATAATTGAATTCGTATAAAAATAAATGCCAAGTTCATTTCTATACTAAGAATATATTTGGAATATATACATAATCTCAAAAGATTTTTAATATGTTATTTGTTTCTACTAAATGTGTCAAAAAATAGTTATAATTATTTAGCCAACCAACCTTTATCTTGGAAAACCAAAAAATTTGACCTTAATTTTATGCATTAATGTTCTGTCTTTCATTATTGGATTGGAACCCATTCTGAAGTACTTAAAAGTTTGATTGGTGTTCACCCAGGGCATAAATGATTGCCTCTCTTAAGCTGTTTGGTAATTTTAAATCAAGAAGTAGTATTGCATAGGAGAGTAAGCAAGAGCCTAATAAAGGACTCACAATGAAATTTCATGTCTGCAACCATGTGATTTGGAGCAAATCACCGAAAACTCAGGGCCTCAGTTTTCTTATCTCTAAAAGACTTTCACAGCATCATTTCAGTACTAAGCAAGATATTACAAGTGGAGACAATCTCATTATAATAGTTTGAGCCCAAGACAATTACAGAAACTTAATTATCAACTAATTTTTTCTCTACTGGTTTAATTGTAAATGCAGAAATAAAAAGTAATTGGATGCTGCTTCAAACACAGTTTATATAATTTGTATTGATTATTGATGTATGTACATGTAGGTATCCAAGGTAGAAACATTTGCATTAGGGAAATTTGTCCAACTCCTTTTCCAAAAGTATAATGTTTATAAAGAGTTTAGTACTATATATTCTAAAACAACTATATCATAACATAATTTGGCTTCACCAGATCTCTCTTCTAGGGATAAAATATAAACACACACACACACAGAGCTTCTCTTTTTTCAAGCTCTAATGCCCTTCTCCTTAACATGCAACTTAGTGAGACACTGTCCCAAAATAAAAAATAAAAATGGTTGTGGATGTAGCTCAGTGAGCAAAGCCTGTGGGTTCAATTTGCAGTACCATAAAGAAAAAAGAGTGAGTTAAAAAAATATCCTTGGCTGCCCAGGACACCAGATCTCCTCGTTTGTTTCTACCTGTCTTACTTTTTCTTCTTTGCAGCTTTTGCTATCTCTTCTTCTTAGTCTTGACTTTTGAACTTTGTATTACCTTGGGGCTTAGTCAAAGTCACTTCTTAGTCACTTCACCATTTACCCTCACTTCCACAAATGATCTCACCTAATCACATGGCTCTACATTTCATCTCTATGTTAATGACTCCCAGATTTATTCCCCCACTGTTCTTCTCTTATGAGCTTCAAAATGCCCTTACCAAACTGTTTACATGTCAACTAAAAATCTAATAAGCATCTTAAGTTTCACATATTCAAAGCAAAACTCCATCTTCCCACCTAGACCATAAACCTGTTCCTTTTTCATTTACACATTTTTTGAGGCTACAGACCCAGGAGTCACCCTTTCCTTCTCTCTAATTCTCATTTCCCAAATTTAACCAATCAGAAAGTCATGAGCTTTTTTTTTAATTATTATTTTTGTTTGTTTTTGCTGCACTAGGAAGTGAACCCAGGGTCTCTACCAATAAACTACTGAACTATATCCCCAGCCCTTTTTTTTTTTTAAGACAAGGTCTTGCTAAGTTGTCCAGACTGGCCTCAAACTCATGATCCTCTTGCTTTGGCCTCCAAGTAGCTGAGATTACAGGTGTGTACAACCATGCACAGCCCCAAAATCATGGTTTTTGTATATATCTGATTTCTCCTTCTTCACACCACGCTGTCACTAACACCCTATTGCCATATTCTCCTGTTAGATTTTTATAAAAATGCAAACTAGTTCAGAGTACCCACTATTCAAAACCTTCCACTGTCAATCCATGATACTCAGAAAACATCCCAATCATGGCTCTTATGCTCCTAGCTCTCCTTCTCAATCTCTGCTAAAGTATGATATTATAAGTGGTTTTCTCACCTTCCTATTTAAAATAATATTCCTACATTATTTTCTCTTCTTACTTTGTTTTTATCTTTAACAAATTGATGGACAATACATGCTGCTCTTAAACGTTCCTTCAAGAAAAGATTGTTCTTCTCTTCAGAAAAGAGGAATCGGACTAACTGGCAGTCCCCAGCTAATAACTTCTTCAAAACCCACCTCAGCTTATGAGTACAAGTGATGTTCTTATCTGGGTGACCTCAGTCCATGGCATAACCATGCTTACCACTTATAATAAGCATTCTTTGCTAAGGAGTACTTCAATAAATTGGTAGAAACATTATTGGACACAGCATCATGGCTGACCTCACCCCAATCCCATTTTCCCCCTTTTTATCTCACAAATTTACTACCCAATCTTTTCAATGCCACGTCCTCTTTAGTGTCTACTTTCTAGTGAACCCAGCAACATAGCAAATTATATTACATTTTATTAATTGTTTGTCCACCCAGTAGAATGCAAGTTTTATTAGGGAAGTGACTTTGTCTTTTTAATCATTGTACTGACACATCCCCAGTATTAGTCAGCTTCATGTTACTGTTATAAAATACCTGAGATAATTAACTTAATAATGGAAAAGTTTTATTTTATCTTGCAGTTTGAGCTCCAATATCCCCTTCAAGGGCAAATCTCTAAGATCTAACTTTCTTCTAGTAAGCTCACCTTTTAAAGAGTCCACCACCTCCCAATAGTGTCACAGGCTGGCAAACAAGCCTTCAATACTTGGGACTTTGGGGAACACTGGTCCAAACCAAAACAACCCTTCTCCACCCCCCAAAAAAAACCTTAGATACAGTAGATTGTCAATGCAAAATGACTTTGAGTAAGTAAATTACCTAATCTATAAATAGCATTACAGCACCATAATTAAAACATGAAAAAGAAATAGAAATCCATAATTTTTAACCCAATATATCAAAATATTTAAAGTTATGTTTCTTTTTCTTTAGTAAAATTCTTACAAAATTAGTTTTATTCACAGAATTGCTAACATAATTTTTAGTCAGTTCATTCATTTTAACTCAACACAAAAATGTTTTAAGTTTGCCAGAGTGCTCAGATTATACGTTTTAATGGTGTCTGTTTCATTAGATGCATCATTTATTAAACTGATGGAGTTTTAAACCAAAATTTTTAGTGTCCAAAGAAACAGCACAGAAAATTTCCTGTAAACATCTAATTTTTTCAACAGACAGAGCAAGTTTAGGCATATTTCAGAAATATTAGGTTAAAAATAGCGAATAATTTTCTATTGTATAAACCCCAGTTTGTTGCACTTTGCCAAAGGCAATGAAATAAATGTAAGAAAATGCTCTTTCATTTTGGATGAGCCTAGGAGAAAGAGTATAAATTAAATGGAGAAGAAGCTAAGAGTCTTATGTGACCTCCAAAATTGTAGTTGAGTCAACTATACATGATCTCTGTAACACTCAAGTTATTTAATTTTAATACCAAGAGACTTTCTCTCAGTTCTAGACTCATAATGGGCTCAGAAAGTTGACAAGTTAACAAATGCACATTTTATAACACTTTTGGTAAATATGCTGAGAAAAGTTTGAAAAGGTCCAATGCAGTGGTACTTTCGAGTCCTTGATACATTCAAGTAGGAGCTTCCTGACATGAGGTAATAGAGTGGGAGTGTGGAGAACCCTTGAGTGTCTAATATAGACTATAAAACTAGTGTCACCAGCATCATTAAATATTGTTTCACAAAAAACCTTAAACACTTCCTCTAGTACTCCAATTAATTTACTGCCTTGTTTGTAGTTAAGCTTTAGAAAGACAAGTTTTAACTGGAAGTACAATTGAAAGTGTTAATTAAATATAGGCTTTTTTGAACCTTTTTCTCTTCAGATTACAGGAATAATGCATATACTTATTCTATTAGTCAAGTTAGACTAAACCATGGTAGTACATTACAGAATTCTAGAGTTTAACCCACCAGAGTGTATTTCATCCTCCTGATTCAGTATGGCTCTGTTCCCTGAAATAACTCAGAACCAAGTTTCCTTTCATCTTAGGGCTATATCATTTTTACCATCCTCTATAAGCAGATAGAACTTGAGGGAAAAAATCATGAAAGAGGCCTACCCACTCCTGTAAAAGCCAAAGAAGAGAATGACACATATGTTTTTCATTCATATATTGAGCCACATAACACTTCTACCAAGGAGTTAGGTATATATGGCCTCACTATGTTTATGGTGATAATCTTATTCATACAAAAGGAAAGAATGGATTTTTGAGGAAAGCTCATGCTTGCTCCACATTTATACAAAATTTAAACATTATAAAATATGATTTTAAAAATATATCCCTCCTTATGACAATCTCACAATTATAATTACCATAAAAGTTTTGTTACATGTCCCTATAACTCATTGTAGTCATCCACTTAAATATATTTTAAATGAGTCAATAGTGTGCCTAACACTTTTCAACTTTACAATAGAGCCAAGAATTCTAAATAAGGCTAAAAAGATGTCAGAATATTCATGGACTTCATTGCCCCTCCTTCCTTGCACACTAGCCCCATAATGTTTTCTTCTGTTCTTAGAATATTCTCATTCTCATATTTCTCAGTTTTCTCTGCCTGGAACCTTCCAATTTGTTGCAAGAATGGAGCCTTCTTATTCTTCATGTCTCAAACCATAGGTTATCTCCTCAGAGAATTCTCTCTTCAACACTGATCTAGGATAGTGTCTTCCACTCAGTGATACTATCTCAAGAGCATATGTAATTATTTTGTAGCAGTTATCACCATCTAAAATTATTTTATTTATTTTTCTCTATGGAGATGTAAGCTCCAAGAAGAAAGGACCTTATCTATCTTGTTCAACATAGTTTTCAAGCCTAAACAATGTCTCCTGGTAAACAGTAAGTGTTCAATGAATCAATCAATCAATATTTTTAAGGCTATGTGACAACCTGGCTGAGAATTTTGAGGCTTAAATCAACAATGATTTCTTATTTCTAGACTCTGGATTTGGAATTCAGGCAGTGCTCAATTGAGCAGTTCTTCTGCTATACGTGGTATTCCCTAGTTTCACTCATGCAATTGTAGACAGCAGGGAATTCATCTAAAGTGGCTTCTCTTGCTCCATGTGCCCTCCAACAATTCAATAATCTAAACTGGGATTCTTTACATCATGACTGCTGAGATCCACAATGGAGGAATGAAAGCCATAGTTTGGCATCAGGTCTAGCGTGGCCATTCCAGAATGTCTTTTCCACTCCATTCTATTGGTCTAAGCAAGTCAAAAGTCCAGCCCAGATTCAAGAATAAAGAAAGAAGAGCACATTTCTTGGAGTCTCTGCATGCACAGTGAAGGGATTGGGGAATTATTGACAGTCATATTTGGAGACCTGTCTCAATAACTGTGTCAGGATTCAATTAGTGATACACTAATAGTTAATATAATTGTTGTAGAATAAGTTAAAGAATAGGGCGATGATTTGGTAAGAATTAGATCTTAAACAATTGTGAAAGAAGCTCAAAAGTTAGAGTCTGAAAGGGGAAGTTAGATGGTCAGTGGAGTCATCGTTAGTGTGAGAAACCAGGTAGATCCAGCTACCAAATCAGAACCACAAAAGGGGTGCAGGCTGGAAAATCTGTGGAGAGCTGTTACCTCTGTGGATTCACCACATAATACTGGTAAACCTGGGTTTAGAGCCAACAATTCCAAAGAGGAGTTAGAGACTGGAGCAAAGCAAAGCTGGAACTCTCTAGAAACTGTGTACTCTTTGTTGAGCTTTGGAGCTGATATTGGTCAGCAAGACCAGTAATCAAAACAAAGATCTGGACATGTGGTGGAGGAGCAGGAAGACAAGCTAGAGTCCAACAGTGATTTCTATAACCACCCCAGGTAACCATGACAACTTTCATAAAGTGAAGTTACTGCTTTGATCTTAGCTCCCAAATCTCATGCAAATTCTTCTTTTGGACAATTCTAACCAGAAACCATATATGAAAGAAATTGGGAAAACTTAATTATATTGACATTGCAAAAATCACAAAAATGTACTTTTTTTGTTGATATACAACATAGGCACATACTGTGTGAGTTGTATATCTTTCAAAATCTATACACATAGCTCTTCCTTGTTTTTTCATTTAAAATATTTAGGATGCTCTAGACATCAACTTTCACCTGATATCTCCACATGAAGTATTGCTCTAGATTCCTAATTCCACCCCAACTACTGTTCAACTCCTTACCACCTCAAAACTTCACTTGACAACTTTATAAAATATAAACCAGAAATTGTTTCATCCTTCCTCAAAACTTTCACATAGATTCCCATTACACTCAGAAAAAAAATCCAAATCCTTCACTCCAATTTACAATGAACACTCCATGATCCATAGTCTGGCCCTTTTCTTCCACTTTTATATAATCTAATCACTTCCCTCTCTTGTCCTTTGCTCCTCAGCAACATTGGCCACCTTCATATCTTCAGATAAAATACACTCAACTTTTCACTTGCTGATGCCTCTGATTTTCACACACCTAATTTTTCCTGGTTCTTTCAGTGTCAATTGGCACCTCCACAGAGAGGATGATTTTAAAGTAACCCATGGTCTCTTTACATCCATTGGTATTATACACTACTTGCTTAATTGCTTATTTTTTTCCTCCCACTAATAAAAGTTCCATAAAAGTAGGGATATTTTAACCAGGGTTCATATCTTAAAAAACAGACCCTTAGTGAGAAATTGTTGAATGCATACATAAACATATTATCCCTTTTTACCAAAAATAGTTAAAACTTGAAGAAAATCTAGTTCAAAGCATTTCTGAGAAAAAAAAAATCTACAGATGAGTAATTACTTTCCCCCAAATGTTGCATACCTTCTTTAATTGCTTCTAAATAAATTTTTCAGTCAATTACTGCTATTGAATTGCTAGTTCAACACTAACTGGAAGCAAACAACAAAACATTAGGCAAAGTCCCTAACATCAAGATGACTTAGTTGAGGAGACAACTGTACATAAGAAAAGTTAAGTAGCTGCCAGGCAGCAAACGGTGGGTGTTAGAATGATTGACACAAATAAAAATAAGAAGCACTGTAGTGAGTTTCAAATGTGTTATTTTTCAGATACTTATTGAGAACATTTTTCCCCTTCATGTTGAAATATAATTGCAATTTTTAAATATTTTGAGCCTAACTTCATATAGAATCTGGTAAAAAAAAATTTGAGAACCCTAAAAAAACTATGTTAGCAAATTCAAAAACAATAAAGACAAAAATATAAATGATATTCTCAAAGAAAAAAATGAAATGGGAAAAACTGTTGTCTAAAGCAGAAATGGACATATTCAGTTGTTCTAGTATACACATTTGGGAGAGTATTTGAAAGCTAGTTACATGTTCTATAGATGTAATTTTAAATATTGGGTTCATTGCCTATTTCTATTTGTAAAAATTTCTACCACAATTATCAGGTTTTAAAAAAATTAAAATGTTTCCCCTAACTCTCTGTAATCATGACTTCAGAGTCTACATAATGCCACTCAAATACAGTGATATGATTTTAAAAAATAAATCTCAGTGTGAATGGGATTAACAAATTCATATATTCCTGTTAGAAAGGTCTGAGGTAATATAAGGTCATCAAATGTCTAGAGAAAATAAAAGATACTGTACTGGGGAAAAGGTCACAGAAAAGGAAAGTGTAAAAAAGATAAATGTTACCTACTTTTGAAAATAACCAGGCTGAACATCTACCAATAGCAAAGTTCTTTAATTATTCTTAAAAGAAATGGCAGAGAGGGCAAATTTAAGTAGAGTCTAACAGCAAAAGACAACAATCTTCAGTTCTTCCAGGAAAAAACCTCAGCAAGATGTAGACTTGAAGTCATTCTCTATGGCCATATCACCATGGTAACCTCCAGCTCAGGCTACATTATATCAGCAGAGCAGTAAGAACATTCCTTCAAAAAGAAAAGAAGGCATGTAGGTCATACTTGGAGCGGGTGGATATGATGCTAGAGAAGAAAAGATTCATTTATAGGGATGTAGAAACTAGTATTGTAGGCATGAAACATTTGGACAATAAAACTTTTTTGAGTTTCTCATTATAAGGAAACATGCAAAATTTTAACCTCAGCTACTAAAATTAGGAGTATTCCTGATATGGCAAGAAGGACAAACTATAAAATAAAAAATGGTTGAAACTTTTACTGGCTACATAATGCAGAAAATTTTCTCCACCTAAGACCAAGGAGGAGGAAATGTCATTTATCCTCTTCTGGAAGTACAAAATACTTTTATAGAAACCATTTACATCCATCTCAGGGCATTATGATAGATAGACATTAGTGAAATACATTTGTACATAAGGAAACTTTCACCCCATTCATTGACAATACATGTATCTATTTGAGAAATAACCATGAAAAATTAACTGGAATAATTGTGATAATATTCCAGTTAAAAATTAACTGGAATAATCAAACACTTGCATAATACTTATTATTTGATTGATGCTTTATAGGTATTTGCTTTCTTAATCCCATCAACACCAAAGCATAGATACCATTATTTTCCCTATTTTATAGATGAAGAAACTAAAACACAAGTAGGCTTAGAAATTTCCCCAAGGACACATAGCTAATATATGTCAAACCCAGATTTCAACCCTGAAGAGCTTGGCTCCAGAGTCTATGTTCCTTTCTACTATGTTGAGGCAAAAATATATTAACAACATATAATTCATTCATTTTTCTTTATGTGCAAATGATTAAATGCCTCAAGTTTGCTGTCATGTGAATTACCTGTTCTCATGGGTCATGAAGTCAAGAGTAGCATGATTCTGGCTCAAGATTCTTATGAGGTTATAATTAAGAAGTTAGATGAGGCTACAGTTATCTGATTGAGACTAAAAACTCTGCTTCCAAAATGGTTCATTCATGGCTATTGGCTGGAGGCCTCAGTTCCTTGTTACTTGGACTTCTGAATATAGCTGTTTGTAAATCTTTACAAAATGGCAGCTGGCTTCTTCTAGCATGAGAGCTTCTCCCAAAAGCCAGACCAAGTCAGCAGCCAAAGCATTACATTTACCATCATGTTAGACATATTCTGTTGGTCACACAGAATGCCATGTATTTATAAATACCACATACAAAGGCATGGATACCAGAAGGAGAGGATCACAAGGAACCATCTGGAGACCAACTATCACAGCTGTAATTTTAATTTCTCTGATTAGTGCAAAGCAGGGCTGGGAAGAGGGCAGGGCAATCAGTTAAGGCGTTTTGAAGGCAGAATGCAAAAAGGTACTCATCCTTGGTGCCAACTAGTATGAACTTGCATGGCCCAGAGAATGAGTGCCTCTTTTTATTTTTGTGTCCTAGGTATCTTGCTTTCTTCACCCTATTCCCAACCCTGGTACGGAGGATACACATTTTTCCATGTTTTATTTTGCTATCTTTTTTTTACTACTAGATCAGTCATTCCTTAATTCTTGAAATCTTTATCTTTTAAAATCAGTTGATTATCTTTAAAATTTAAATATATTAAGCCTATATTCTTGTCATATTCTTTAACAGTGTACTTTGTTTTTAATAGACTTATTTAATACTCATGTATCAGTAACCTGTCTTATGGGACTAGAATGGAAACAGTTTTTCAAAAGTGTTTTTAACTTGGTTCTCACAGGTATGTTCTATGAATATCCTAATACTGAGATGTTTGAGTTACATTTATTTTAATTTTTCTGGGGTAATGCTCTATCATTTTAACCCAAAAAGGTTTTGTTTTTGTTTTGCTTTATGTGGTACTAAGGATAAAACCCAGTGCCTCACACATACTAGGCAAACACTCTGCCACTGCTACAGCCATAGCCCCTTAACCAAAAGTTTTTAAAAGCTTCATTGTGAATTACAGCATCATATGCAGACTCTGGGGTGTTTGCTCTCATTTGCGCTACAAAATTCATCATTTTTCAATGCAAGAATACTTCTATAATTACTAATTATTGTTTGGCAATATGAAAACTAGAATTCATTTTAAAATTTAACTTTATTTAATTAAACCTTATGAGAAAAAGATTTATGTAAAAATGTTTAAGTTGATTTAAAATTTATTTTTAAATGATTTAAAATTTATTTATTTTTTGCTTATTTATTATATAAGCAAAACTACAAAATAAAGCCAATACTAAAGGAAAGAATGCATCCCTTTTCTAACATACCAGGTTTCTTTTTTAAATGCATTTTCTCCCAGTCATGTCTTAGCTGCACACAATAAATCATACTAGATATAGACTTGGTTTTCTCTTATATACTAAACATTTATGTACTAAGCACCTAACTATATAATCCTTATAGTTATCATTTCACATCTTATTTTTTTAATTTTTACTTCATAAATTCAATCATACATAAATATAAGGAGACTGGAACCTTCTGAACCCATTATCCAGCTTCAATAATTATTAATCACCTCAAGATCAATCTTAAATCAGAAACTCTTTTGCTGAGATATATTTCATCTCTCCAAACCTAATGAAGTTATAAACTTAAATTATTAACTTGCAATGTAGATTTTTAAGCTTTTCACAACTCCATAGGAGACTTTCACTGCATTCCTGGTTCATCATGAGGTAGCCCACATCACCATGGAAAGATGCCTTCGATGGGCCATAGCTGACAACAGGTAAGAATGAGCCGTACATCTCTGAGTTGCCCACGAGATGAGAATATGTTATAAATTTCTACATTATTATATATTTTTAACTGAATGTGAAAGCATATTAGAAGCAATTACAAATCATCCCAAGTTAATTTAAAAATAGCAAAGCCTCAAGATTAATCACTTAATGGTGATTTGTTTATCCTTTTCAATTGCTTTAATCATTGTAAAAATGCAATTTTTAAAGAAAAAAATTACTGGTTTGAAAAA
Source organism: Geosciurus inauris (assembly GCA_004024805.1). Lineage (NCBI taxonomy): Eukaryota > Metazoa > Chordata > Mammalia > Rodentia > Sciuridae > Geosciurus > Geosciurus inauris. The sequence goes on from PVHX01018046.1 coordinate 28,535, forward strand.
TGATAAATCTGGGGGAACAAAAGTAAAAACCAAAATGTATTTTGTTATCTGAGACCTGGGGAGAAGAGCGATTGACCGCTGAGTTCAATTAAGTTTCAGAGAAGAAAGTCAGAATTAGCAAATACTTAACAAGTCAGTCTGGCAGGAAATTAATTTTTGATTAAATAACATGATTATAGAGTGAAAGGGTTTAATTCATAGTGAGATATTGGATGGATTCCAAATATGTTACTTATTTCTAAGAATTAAAGAATTATTTAAAATAGCCTAAAATGATATTTTAAACAGCATAAAAATAATGACTTAAAATTGGCAGCAACTAGTTATCTATGGTTAATACTTAAATATTATGTTGGACTTAGCAATGTATTCATTCTAGTGATTTTTTAAAAACTTTTGTTTCAAATATGCCAAAATTCTTCCATTGCTGATTCAAACACCCACACACATTCCTAAAATAGGTAATTATGAAGCCCAGACTTCAGAGAGAGCTGGAGAAGTAAAGAAAGGAATATGCTGGAAAGGATCTCAGCAGTCACCACCCCACTCTAACCACAAGTACAAACCTCAATAGACATGACACATCAGCCACACTTCTTAGATTCTAGATCTCTCAGAGAAATGACATCAAAGGGCAAACCACTCTCCCAAAACCAGAAAGACAGACAGGTAGATACCAAGAAACTCCCTCCAGAAGAAAACTCTATGGGAATGGGTACCAGGGTAGGAAAACCTGGGATGTAATTGACAAACTGCTGGAGGTTCTTTGTGAACAAGTACAGACTTAGAAACTCTGAAAGGACTCCCTTTTGTGAATTTTACCTCTAGGAGCTCATAGGTCCTCACAGTAAATAAATATCAGGAAAAAAATACTCCATGCTACCAGCAGGGGTAGTGGAAAAGTCACCATTTTGAGCTACACCAGAGCACTTGCTTCTTCTGCATAATATCTGTCCTCACAAGATGCTGTTTGATCAGGGCCTAACATTTTGGGGTTCTAGCAAAACCTAACATACCCAACTTGAATCAGTCCTTGTCTTCCACAGAGAAAGGGAAATAAGCCAAACCCTGCCCATTCTATCTATCCTGTCTCACCTAAGCAGGGCACAAATCTGAAAGCAAACACTGATGAAGTTCACAGTTTAGGTGCGTGTGCTTAACAAAAGATTAAGATTTAATCATAGGACTGTATAATACTTTCCCTCCCACTACATCATACCGTCTTCCTCTTACCATCCAGTAGGATGTCCAGTTGGAATCCAGGTTCTCAATGTCCTGAACAAAGAACTGAGTAAGACACACAGAAGTGACAAAGATTTATTGAAGATGAAAATAATAGTTCATAAAGTAGAACAAGTACACTCCATAAAGCAGAGGGTGGGGGGAGGTTCCAGGCCTTATGTCAAGGAATTATTTTCTTTTATGCTGAATTGTGAGGTGTTCTCCTTCTTGCACAGACTTGATTGAAGAACCTGCCTCAGTTTTTCCCATCGGTCACTTTTTGATACCAAATTATAATACTGCCCATTTTGCAACCATTGGTTACTTTATTCTTGCCTAATTAGAATACTGAACCCGTGGAGGGAGTTATCATGGACAATGTGCCCTCAGTGGTGGGATCTGTCATGGTGATAACTTATAACCATTACTTATGGTATACAGGGACATGGTGATTCCTCTCTTGTCTTATACTTTAGCCATTTTTCTTATACCCTGCCTCCACCATCTTGACGTCCCTAAACTGTTACCTAACACTACTACTAACGGCCTACTTACTGGTGTCTGTTTTACACAATAAGTGGACTCAAGGACCAAGACGGCTTAATGGTAATGCTAACCAGAAATCTGACAGTGGAGTTGTGTGTCTTCTTCTGGCACTGGAGCTGTTCAGAGACTCTGTCCACCATAGTCCTGGAAATGGGATCTGTTAGGATCTGCCTAGTATTAGATTTAATTAGCTGAACACGAAGTTTCAGTACAAATCTTGAACTTACCTCCCTGTCCTATCCCCAATGAATGAGATCCTGTACCACACTATGCTGCCTGAGTTTAGGACAATGTTGGTGAAGAGCCTTGGACTTCTAGGCTATCACTAAGCTGGGTCAAACCTGAATCTTACAGTCACAAGGAACTGCACATTTTCAATGGTGCACTGAGGCCCATTCCATAACTGGCAGTGATCCAGGTTGACACAAAAGTCTGTCCCTGTGGGGTGCAGATCTCTTCCTGATGGCAGAGCAGTTCTAGAACCCTGTCTGTAGACATTGGCCTAACAATAGCTGAGTGGCTGAAGGTTGGAGAATGGATGGTGGAGATAGTCACTTGACCACCAAGACTAATGGTAAGCTAGGTAATACCTGAGTCTCACAACAAAAGGGGCAGTCTTTTGTGTGCACAGTCTCAAGTGGAGTCCCACTGCAAGGCTGGAAATGATGATGGCTGAAACTCAAGTTTATCAGGACAACACAGAGACCTCTGCTTAGTGCCAGGGAAATCTAGAGGTTCCACCTGTGAGCTCTGACATGCATCTGGGACCCTCATTTTCTACCCAGTGTTGGGTCTCACCATTGGCAGGCCTGCCACTAGTCCCATGCTAACTTTTTTTTTTTTTAATATTTTTTAATTGTTAATGGACCTTTATTTTATTCATTTATTTTTATGTGGTGCTGAAGATCAAACCCAGTGCCTCACGCATGCCTGGCAAGCGCTCTACCACTGAGCCACAACCCCAGCCCCCCATGCTAGCTTTTATGCTCTGCACCCCAGCATGTAGTCTGGCTTCAGGCTCTAGGCCCCATGGTTGAAAGGGTAGGTGTGGTTGCAGTCAGCCACCTGATATGACCTAAGGCGGTTTTAGCATCTCAGGTACTGGTCTTGGGTTAGGGAATGTGAGGCTTTTCCTAGCACTGGTTTCATCATGGTAGGCCTGGCACTGCATTTCAAGTCTTAAACTTGAACTTAATTCTATCTCCTTCCCTCAAATGAGAGGCCTCTCTCTCCACACTGGGCTGCTTGGAGTTGGGTTAGGGGCAAGGTTGATGCAGACAACTTTCCTTTCTGCTTTTTTCAATACATCTCTCTTTTTTTTTAACTTTTTTATAGGTTCTTTCTAGTTATATATAACAGTAGAATCCATTTTAACATAATTATACAAGCATGGAATATATCTTACTCTAATTCAGACCCCAGTACCTCTCTCTTCCCTTCTCTTTGCCCTCTCCTTGCTCCCTTCCCTCTATTTATCTTTTCTTTTCTTTTTTTTTCATACTGTTAGAATGTTAGGTGCCACAAGAAATCAAATAGTGCTCTGAAGTGCAAGGTGAGCAAGGCAAACTTCACTTCTGCTAGAAGGGTGAGCTCCTATAACTGGCTAACAAAGCACACTTGGATAGGCAGTTGGCCTGCTTTTTTCCCTAAGATAGCACTCCCCCTTTCCCTGATAGGAGGAGCTTAGGGTTAGATTTACACAATTAGCTAATTTTAAAATTGAGACTGGCAAAGGGAAGGGCTTTGTTAAAAATGGCTACAAATTAGATCTTTACATCCCAATTAAGGCTAAATATTATATTCTGAAGGGCCATCAAACTTTCTATTTCTCACAATACTATAAGCAGATACTGTGATCTCTCATCTGATTTCCTCTGCTCTTGTGAAGGTTTGGTGTGTGAACATCTGTTCAATTGGAGTGTCTGTGAGGGGAGGATAGCCTGAGGCCCTGACTCCGCTGCCATCTTGCTCCAACCTCTAGAGAGGAAAAAAACAAACTAACTAACTAACAAAACAGATTATCCAGGATCTGTGGGACAACTCCATATAGTATAATAATGCATAATGGAAGTGTCTGAAAGAAGGAAAGGAACAGAAGAGATATTTAAAGTACTAACTTTTACTGGAAGGAATCTTAGGAGATCCCCAGAAGGGAAAAAGACCTCAACTCAGCCCTGGCAGTTTCTGAACTTAGAACACAGAAAGGAATTTCAGGAAGCATCAAGAGGTACACGCAGAGATTTATTAAGGCAGGCAAGGTGTTTGAGCTAGTTGTGCCATTAACATAGACCAAACATATATGTGTCTTTTACAAGCTACACCACTTTCATTAGCAGCAATTCACCAAAAACTCATGGGTCACCTGATAGTCACAAGCTGGGCAATCAGAAGTTTTTGTTTTTATTCCAGTCTTAATTTCTATTAGATATAATTATCAAGTCACACTTTACACACACACACACACACACACACACACACAATTTGTGTTATAGAAAGGCTAACAAAGGGTTTAGTCACAGGGGTTCAGGAGGCTGAATAGAGAGCATAACCAAAGAGCAGACATGAATGCAAAGAGTCACTGTAGATGATCAGGTAAGATTAGGAACCAGCAGAAAAACTTGTTCAGGGATTCAGGGCATATAGATGTCAAAACACAGGAACTATTCCAGGCTGAGGTCTAGACAAATGTCAATTTCGGAGTGTCATGTCATCTTGGAGTGCCCCTGCTTTTATGAGCCTCATGCAAGGAGGTTGCTTCTTTCAGTGGTTTGATAAGAACATATGCCTGGTTTTTCTGATAGGAGTTTGATATGCTCATGTATCTGATGTGCTTCTGATTTAAAGTTCACAGGTGATTATTTTTATTAGCATGACTAATTTATTTATCAGTTTGTGCCTTACAGTTGTGCTAGGCAGATGGTGGTTTTTACATAATACAAACAAGGCATAGAATCATTGTCGAACCTCAGCACTCAAACTTAAAATGGAGTAGCTTATGGCAAACTACTGCTTTATAAAATAGAGTAACATGGGTTTAGGTATGATCTGAGGATTACTATTCTACATGTCATACAGTAACTCAGAGCAGGGCATAGCTTGTTCTCCACACAAGGAGCTTTATTCAGGATAGCAAGCTATAAAGCAAGATATGCACTCAGGAAGAGCAGACATAGACATTTGAGTAAGACAAGTTTTGGGGATCCTTAGCCTTCTTCTCTTAAAAAAAAGTTGTAAATGGTGAGCATGAGAGGTACATGGGGTGGCATCAGCCTAATGAACTCATTTTTTTTATAATGAAGCACAGAGCAGGTCATGGTGGTCTGGTTCTTCTCAGAATTTTCAGGTAGACATTATCTAATGAAGAAAGCCACATAACCATATAAATATATACAGGAAAATCATTTGACAAAATCCAAAATCATACAAAAATAAAAACAATTAGCAAACTAGGTTTAGAGAGAACTTCCTCAATTAACAGAGAATATCTGCAAAGACCAACTTACAGCTACAGTCATACATAATGCAGTGAAATATAAAATTTTCCCAAGAAAAATTATGAAAAAGGTACGGATTTATCTTCTCACCACTATTTTCAACATTATACTGGAACTCTAGCTAATATAAGAAAATAACAAAAGGAAATTAAAGTATACACATTATGAAGAAGAAATAAAACCATCTTTGCTTGCAAATGACATGATCATCTATGTAGAAAATCTCAAAGAATCAACAATAACAAAAATGGAAAAACAAATAAAGCAAGGTTTCAGGATACAATACTTTCCTGTGTACCATCAATGAACAGGTGGAGTTTGAAATTAAAAACACAAGAGTATTTACATTAGCACATCCAAGAATGAAATACTTAGGTACAAATCTAACAAAATATGTTCAAAACTTATAGGAGGACAACTACAAAACTCACGAGAGTTATCAAAATCAAATAAATGGAGAGATACTCTATGATCATGGATAGGAAGACTCAATACTGTTAAGATGTCAGTTCTTCCCTAAGTCATCCAAAGAGTCAATAAAATCTCAATTCAAATCCCTCACATTATTTTTCAACAAAATATTTTTCAACCTCAACAAACTGTTTAAAATTTATGTGGAAAGATAAAAGGCCTAGAATACCTACGTAAAACAATATTGAAGAACAAAGTTGGAGGAATGACACTAAAAACTTCAAGACTCACTACAGAGCTATAGTAATAGAGAATGTGATATTACTGAAATAATACACTAATAGATAAAAAGAACAAAATATAGAGCCCAGAAATGGACCCAAAGACATGATACATGAAGGAAATAATTAATAAACAGGACTTCATTAAAAGCAAAATCTACTCTGCAAAAGACAATGAGAAGGGGATTTCAGGGCAAGATGGCGGCTTAGATGGACGCAGCAGTCGGTCTCACCAGAACCGAAGATTGAAAATGTGGTAATACCATCTCCCAGCCAACGTTTGGGCATCACCCTACAGCTACCCCCACAGGAAATTTCACTTGCGTGTGTAAGCAGGGCCACCAGACAGCAGCCATTGCCACAATGTGACTTCAGCAGCAGCGGCGGAGAGCAGATGTGGGTGGCTCAGAGCCCCAGCCCTGGGCCCGCCCCGGGTGGGGCCTGCTTCTACACGAGATACCTGGCTCCAGTGCCCACCCAACCACACAGGGCCCACAGCAGTGGCTCTCGTGGACCCATGGCCCCAGCCGCTACCCACTGGGGAGCACAAATTCAGGGTAGGAGATGCTCCAGAGATGCCAGCAGAGACAGCTCAGCCCAAGGGCGGCCTGGGCCCGCCCCAGTTCCGCTCCAGAGTTCCTGAGGACCGGCAGGAGCCGCAGAGGGCCCAGATCTGCCCAAAGGAACCTCCACGGGTGTTCAGCCAACAGGAGACCAGGGACTGTTACCTCGAGCCTCTGGGGAGCCCAGTCTCAGGGGGGCATTGGACAGCAACTTGGAACAAACTTTGGCGGCAACGCAGCTGTGAATCAGCGTCTTCACCAGTGGCCCAGAGATTCACCCAGCTGTGAAACCCACACCCAGGACACCAGCGGAGAAAATCCAGCAAGCAACTAACAACGCCACCTACTGGAGGTGAAAGGAACCATACCTGTTTATTTACATTGAGACTTTTTATTTTTTATTTATTTATTTTTTATTTCTTTTTATTTTTTTATTTTATTGTTTTTTATCTTCTTCTGTTCTTATTTTTTATTTTATCCTTTATCTTTCTCTCCTAATATTTCTATTGTTTAATCTTTTTGTTTTATTTCTCTGCTCTTTCCTTTCTTTCCCTTTCCTTCCCTCTTTTCTCTCTCACTCTTTTCCTACCCTCTAATCCCCAATAGTCATGAAACCAAATATTTGTTATACAGTGTGATATAGTAGATTGGGATTTCTGAACTGAATACTAGAGTGGTAATAGATAGTCTTATATCTCCCACTTGCATATGTTTTATTTTTCTTGCTATCATCTCTCCTTGCTGTACCCTTCTTCTCTTCCTCCTTACCGGTCTTCCCCAACTATATGTCGCTCTTTCTAGTAACAGCCAACTCTTCTTGGATACCTTTTTTATGCTCTCTAAGATTTAATAACCATATCCTCACTTACTGCTAACCCAACATTCTGTCCTACATCCCACCCTCAAGTTTTCCTAGCTCACCAAAAGATACTATAGACTCTTGTGCAAATTTATTGGTTACATAATAGATTGTAAAGGAACACATAATTGTTGTATATCATGACTAAACTGTACATGTATTTGGGAGCTGTTAGGAGCTTCTTGGTTTGAAATCATATATTGCTTGTATTGAGATCAATCAATATCAATCTCTTTAAAGGAGAGGTAACGAAACCCTGCAGGGAAACTATAACCATATAGGAGTTAAAACTGTAACTCCTTGAATCAACAGAGCTAGAAGGAAAGACACACAAACATCACGAAAAAACAAGGGAAGAAAGTGACTCAAACAAACCAAGATTCTTCAATATTAGAATCCATAGTCAGTACAGCAGAAGAAATGACAGAAAATAAATTCAAGATGTACATAATTAAAATGTTCTGTGACTTAAAGAATAAAATCAGAGAGTAAGCCCAGTCAGCAAAAGATCATTTCGATAAAGAGATACATAGGCAAATACAGGAAGTAAAAGATCACTTTGATAAAGAGATACATAGGCAAATACAGGAAGTAAAAGGTTACTTCAATAAGGAGATAGAGATTCTGAAAAGGAACCAAACAGAAATCCTTGAAATGAAAGAAACAATAAACCTAACCAAAAACTCAATAGAAAGCATCACCAACATATTAGACCACTTGGAAGACAGAACCTCAGACAATGAAGATAAAATATTTAACCTTGAGAATAGAGTTGACCACACAGTGAAGACAGTAAGAAACAATGAACAAAAGATCCAAGATCTATGGGATCACATTAAAAGACCAAACTTAAGAATTTTTGGGATAGAGGAACACATAGAATTCCAAACCAAAGGAATGAAAAATCTATTCAATGAAATAATATCAGAAAACTTTCCAAATATGAAGAATGAATTGGAGAATCAAATTCAAGAGGCTTACAGGACACCAAATGTTCAAAATCACAACAGACCTACACCAAGGCACATCATAATGAAAATGCCTAACATTCAGATCAAGGAGAGAATCTTAAAAGTCACAAGAGAAACGAATCAGATTACATATAGGGGGAAGCCAATTAGGATCACTGCAGACTTCTCAACCCAGACCCTGAGAGCAAGAAGATCATGGCAAAGTATATACCAAGCGCTAAAAGACAGTGGATGCCAACCAAGTATCTTATATCCAGCAAAATTAAGTTTTAGATTTGAAGATGAAATAAAAACCTTCCAAGATAAACAAAAATTAAAAGAATTCATAGCAAGAAAGCCAGCACTGCAGAACATTCTTGGTAAAATATTCCATGAGGAGGAAATGATAAACAACAATGAAAACCTGCAGAGGGAGGAGCTACACTAAAGGCCAATCAAAGGAGAAACCCAGTCAAGTTAAAAACTAAGAATAAACCAAAATGTCTGGAAATACAAACCATGTCTCCATAATAACATTGAATGTCAATGGCCTAAACTCAGCAATTAAAAGACACAGACTGGCAGACTGGATTAAAATAAAAAAGATGCAACAATATGCTGCCTCCAAGAGATCATCTCATAGAAAGAGATACTCACAGATTGAAGGTGAAAGGATGGAAAAAAATTTTATCACTCACATGGACTGTGTAAATAAGCAGGAGTTTCCATCCTCATTTCAGATAAAGTAAACTTCAAATCAAAATTAGTGAAAAGGGATAAAGAAGGTCATTTCGTACTGTTTAAGGGAATCATACATCAACAAGACATAACAATCTTAAATATCTATGCCCCAAACAATGGGGCAGCCATGTTCATCAAACAACCCTTCTCAAATTCAAGAACCAAATAGATCCCAGCAAAATAGTATTGGGTGACTTTAACACAACTCTCTCACCACTGGACAGATCTTCCAAACAAAAACTAAACAAGGAATCTACAAGACTTAATAGAACAATCAATGATCTAGATTTAACGGATATATATAGAATATTCCATCCATCAACAAGGAAATATACGTTTTTCTCAGCAGCTCATGGATCCTTCTCCAAAATAGATCATATGCTATGCCATAAAGCAAGTCTTAGCAAATACAAAAAATAGAGATACTACCCTGC
>PVHX01018047.1:0-38190 GCA_004024805.1 Geosciurus inauris
TTTCTTTCTTTCTTTCTCTATGCCTGCAGAGAATGAGGCTTGTAAAGCTAGCTGGGCCAATAATTATTAAATAGTGCCTTTATAGTCATCCATTCATTAAATTATTCTTTCAGTCAGTATAGGTATACAGGTGCTGCTATACTGCAATACCCACAAGGAGCTACTGTCCAGAGACGATACACTCAAGAACTGATCATTTTAATGCTATAAGTGCTTTAATAGGCATAGTGATATGCAGGGTGTTACAGAAACAAAAAGAGGAAAGATGTGTTGGACCTGGCAGAATTTGGTAAGACATCGTAGAGGGGGTGCTATTTGAATTAGGGTTGAAGGATGGGTAAACTAAGGTAACCCTGGCCACATGAACAGCATGCACAAAATGCACAGAGGCATAGAGGCATGCAATGCCCGGAGTGCTGGGAAGTGAGATGTGCCCCATGCTGGTAGAGGTGGAAGTGAGACTGGGGTGCTTAATTAGAGACAGGTGGAAACAGGTGACTTGTACCTTACTAATGAGGTTGAACTTGCTGTATAGGTGTTAGGGACTATTTTAAGTAGTCTTCTCATACAGCTTTCATCAATTATATACCATGAAAAACTGGTGTGTTATGCAGTACCATCAATGTGTGTGAGCTGCTTAGCATTGGATCTGGAACATCCGGGGTAGTCAATAACTTGATTCCGTCCCTTCTTTTTCCAGGCACTGTGATTCCTCTTTTAACTTGCTTCTTTTCTCTGCTCTTCCACAGTGTATTTCTGTCTCTAAGAGTGACTGATTTCTCTTCTCATTTCCCTGGCTATTAAGTCTGACAAAATCTCACCCTCCTATCTATTAGGGGTTCATTGCCGTGCTCCTTACAACAGCAGTTAAAATGTCTACTTCAGTTTATCTGCTTTCCCTCTTCTGCTGAGCTTTTCCCATTCCTTTGTGATATATGACCTTTCTGCATGTGACTTTACAAAGGAATGTCTCTGGTCTATCTATTATTGTCCATGACATCCTATCATAAGACAGCATTATAAATGAACAATTTTCAGGAATCACTTCATTTTTTAAAGGGCACCTGTTATTTCTGAATGTTCACAGAGATTTTAGTTGTGAGTAAATGTGTCAGGCTGAGATTGCTCTTAATTCTGATGGATTGATAGCAGACACCTAATTCATCCTAAGTCACTAACACGCAGGGCAGGCATACAAATGGAGACACATTCCACATGTCCAAATATTTAAAAGCTATAAATCAGGCTAACGACTGTTAAAACATGCTTTATCCTCCTACATTAATAAATACACTTTGATGATGACAAAATGAAGCATTTAAAATGATGGGTGTTTTTGTATAACTTGCTTTTTTTTTTTTTAATATTTTTTTAGTTGTAGATGGACATGATGTCTTTATTTTATTGCTTTGTATGTGGTGCTGAGGATCGAACCCAGGGCCTCACGCATGCGAGGCAAGTGTTCTACCGCTGAGCCACAATCCCAGCCCCTTTTTTTTTTTTTTTTTTTAATATCAGGGATTGAACCCAGGAGTGCTTAACCACTGAGACATATTCCTGTCCCCCCCTTTTTAATATATATTTTATTTAGAGGTAGGGTCTTGCTCAGTTGCTTAGGACCTTGCTAAGTTGCTGAGGCTGGCTTTGAACTTGCCATCCTTCTGCCTCAGCCTCCCAAGCCTCCGTGATTACAGGCATGTGCCACTATCCCTGGTATAACTTGCATTTTAATGGTATTTCTTTCCATGAACAAAACCTACCACAATCATAGAAAGAACTTGCTTGGATTGGCTACCACTAAGACACCCAGATGCAGCTCAAGCTTAGGGGAGACAAGTGAACCCATAATCCTAAAACTTTATAATGGACCTAGATATAGTGTAGGACAGTTAAAATTAACTCAGTCTGGAGGTCAGATAGGGCTGCCTGGAGGACATGGCATCTCTGTTGATCCCGGTCAGGATAAGCAGGTTTCTAGGAATTGGGAACAGAATGAGCAGAGGTAGGAACAGTATGTTACCTTGAGAGAACAGCAAGATATTCAGTGTGGAAAGTGATAATTTTTATATGACAGAATGTTGGGGACCTATCTAAGATGACTAAATTTTTTTTTTTTTGGTACTAGAGATTGAACTCAGGGGCACTCGACCACTGAGCCACATCACCAGCCCTATTTTGTGTTTTTACGTAGAGACAGGGTCTCACTGAGTTGCTTAGTGCCTCGCCATTGCTGAGGCTGGTTTTGAACTCTGCATTCTCCTGTCTCAGCCTCCCTAAGTGCTGGGATTACAGGCTTGCGCCACCATGCCCGGCTCTAAGATGACTAAATTTAATTATTGCACATATCTGGGTGCTCTGTTGATTGGCTACTATTTGGATGAAACATGAAAGAACATTCATAATTCACGAATGTTTTCACATATTTATTTTTCTTTTCATACCTTCACTTCAGAATCACTATGTTGTTATAACCAATATTTTTGGCAATGATTTAAAGAATTGACAAAGGATCCAGGCATGGTGGCACATGCTTGTAATCCCAGCAACTTGGAAAAATGAGGCAAGAGGATCTCAAGTTCAAGGCCAGTCTCAACAACTTAGCGAGACCCTAGGCAACTTAGTGAGACCCTGTCTCTAAATAAAAAATAAAAAGGGCTAGGGATGTGGCTTAGTAAAAAAGTGCCCCTATTTTGGGGGGGGCTGCTCTCCCCATAATCTTTGTTTTAATTTTGTTCTTTTTAGATATACATGACAGTAGAGTGTATTTTGACATATTAAACATATGCATATATGCAGTATAATTTATTCTAATTAGGATTCCATTCTAAGGAGGACATTCCATTCTAAGGATTAGTTAGGAGGCTGCATCATATCCTCATTTGAGAGTTACTTGGAAACACTTCTAAGATTGCTGTTTATGTTGAAATATACAATTGTTCTGCATTTTTCCTAGGATGTTAATAAATTCAAGGCAAAGTGAATAGGCAGAGTTAGAATAAAAGATGGGCTTCCTCTTGTGATTGGATTCTGGTGGTTTCTTGCAGTAATTCATTTGTTGAGGACTTACTGTGTACTAGGTACTTTATAGTATAAGCAAGGAAACAAAGATTAACAAGATGTAGCCAATCCCCCAAAACCAAAGGCTGAATGTTTTCTCTGATATGCAGAGGCTAATTCACAATAAGCGGGGAGAGGGCCTAGGGAAGAATAGAGTTACTTTGAATTAGGCAGATGGGAGTGAAGGGAGGGGAGGGGATAATGGGGTAGGAAGGATAGTAAAATGAATCATACATTATTACCCTATATGCATATATGATTACACGACCGGAGTGATTCTACATCATGTATAACCAGAGGAATGAGAAGTTATATTCCATTTATGTATGATGTGTCAAAGTATATTCTACTGTCATGTATAACTAATTAGAACAACAATAATGAAAAAGACGTACTTCCTTCAGAAGCTCAGGCTGGGGATAAGATGACAATCTGTGTTATGGAATTATACAGAAAAGCAGAGGGACTGGGAGGTAAGGGGATACGTGCCTTATAATAGCCCTAAACCCAACTATAGGGTCAGGCATGGTGGAGTGGAGAGTGAGGGGAGGCGTGGGGCTGTGGGAATGGGAAGGACAATAAAATGAGGCAGACATTATTACCCTATACACATGTATGACTACACTACTGGAGTGACTGCACCACGTGTAGCCAGAGGAATGAGAAGTTGTGCTCCATTTGTGTACAATGTGTCAAAATGCATTCTACTATCATGTATATCTAATTAGAACAAATAACAAAATAAAAAAAATAATCTTTGCATGAAATTTTTTTTTTGGTACTGGAGATTGAACTCAGGGGCACTCGACTACTGAGCCACATCCCCAGCCCTATTTTGTGTTTTATGTAGAGACAGGGTCTCACTCAGTTGCTTGGCCTCTCACTCTTGCTGAGTCTGGCTTCGAACTCCCGATTCTCCTGTCTCAGCCTCCCTAAGTGCTGGGATTACAGGCTTGAGCCAACGAGCGCCTGGCTTGCATGAAATCTTGAGGAGGACTAGAGGTGTGGCTTTATTGTAGAGTGCTTGCCTAATATGCATGAAGCCCTGGGTTCCATCCCCAGCACCACAAAAGGAGGTAGAATCAACAGGGCTCAGGGGCAGGTAGAAAAAGAGAATGAAGTAAGTTAGGATTAAGTTTGGCTGTACATGTTAGGAATCCCAAAATAAAAATTCTTAAGCAAGAGAGAAAAGTCAGGCTGGGAGTGGAGATCGGTGTTAGCATTGGCTAGATTCTGGTTTGATCCCTAGCAGTGCAAGGGAAAAGTTGCATAAAATAAGAAGTCGGGCTAGTGGCAGAGCACTTGCCTTGCATGTGTGAGGCACTGGATTCGATCCTCAGCACCACATAAAATAAATAAATAAAGGTATTGTGTTAATCTACAACTAAAAAATATTAAAAATAATAATAAGAAGAAGTCACCGGACGTGGTAACTCATGCCTGTAATCCCAGCACTTTGGGAGGTTGAGACAGGAAGATCATGAGTTCAAAGCCAATCTCAGCAATTTAGCAAGGCCCTAAGCAACTCAGTGAGATCCTGTCTCTAATAAAATATAAAAAAAGGGTTGGGAAAGCCGGGCGTGGTGGCTCAAGCCTGTAATCCCCAGTACCAAAAAAAAGGGTTGGGGATGTGGCTCAGTGGTTAAGTGCCCCTGGGTCCAGGAAATAAACTTTTTTTTTTTGGTACTGGGGATTGAACTCAGGGGTACTCGAACACTGAGCCACATCCCCAGCCCTATTTTGTGTTTTATGTAGAGATAGGGTCTCACTGAGTTGCTTAGCACCTCGCCCTTGCTGAGGCTGGCTTTGAACTCGCAATTCTCCTGTCTCAGCCTCCCTAAGTGCTGGTTTGAGCACTTAGGGAGGCTGAGACTCGTGCCCGGCTGGAAATAAGCTTTTAATTCAAAAGTTCTGCAGACTTTTCCGGGCCTGGCACTCCCTTAGTCAATCTCTCTTGCAGGCCTGTTACTCCCGAATTCCTGGGAAATCTGTAAATCTATCTGTGCACTGTTAATTAACCTCCCAGTAAATAGATTAAGCAAAGAGAGATATGATATCTTGAGGAAGCTATAATTCAGAGGAATTTCCAGTGGTATTGATCAGATAAGGAAGACCATATCAGCCTAAGAATCGGGAGACTGACCAGACCACTAGAGTCCGTCTTGAGGTGGCTGATACCATTCCTACTTTCCTCTCTATACCTACCCCTCACCATGTTTCCTTCAAAAGAAGAGCTTGGAACCCCAAAATCTATCCCTCCCTCTTCAGATGGCCCACCTTCTCCCTTGGATGTGTATTCCTTGCTTTACTCTCCAAAAGTGTCACCATCCTGAGATTGTCCCCATTCTTCCAGGATTATGTATCTACTTTCTAAAATAAACCTCTGTCTATGCCTCAGATTAGTATGTGCTGAATTTTTCCCTCATGTATGCCAAGAATCCCGCTGGTCTCCAGTCCACTTCCCCCTTCTCTCCAGGACCTCCTCGGACCCTTTTTCAGAAACACCTTTTCTCCTGTGACAAAATCATATCTTAGCCATAGCAAGAACCAAAAAAGAATGCAAAATCTCAATAATGGTTGACTATTATTATTAATATTTTTGCTTTTCGTGGTGCTGGGGATTAAATAGGGCTTCCCACATACTGGGGAAATACTCTACCACTGTGCGATATCCCAAGCCTTTAATTTTTGGATATTGATGACATGCTTAAATGATATTATTTTAGAGGTATTGGTGTCTTAATCTGTTATCTGTTGCTATAAAAATGCTTGAGCCAGGCCTAGTGGCATACACCTGTAATCCCAGCTACTCTGGAGGCTGAGGCAGGCAGATCACAAGTTTGAGGCCAGCCTGGGAAACTTAGTGAGATCCAGTTTCAAAATTAAAAATAAAAAGGGCTGGGAGCCGGGCGAGGTGGTGCACGCCTGTAATCCCAGCACTTCGGGAGGCTGAGACAGGAGAATCCAGAGTTCAAAGCCAGCCTCAGCAATGGCGAGGCACTAAGCAACTCAGTGAGACCCTGTCTCTAAATAAAACACAAAATAGTGCTGGGGATGTGGCTCAGTGGTCGAGTGCCCCTGGGTTCAATCTCCAGTACCACAAAATCACCACCACTACAACCAAAAGACCTCGAGGCAGGGTACCTTATAAACAAAAGAGGTTACTTTATAAATGGAAGAGGTTTATGTAGCTCACAGCTGGAAGCATGATTCCAGTTTCTGCTCAGCCCTATGAGGACCTCATGGCACAGGGCATCACAATGGTGGAAGCCTATGGTGAGACAGGAAGAGTCAGCTGAAGAAGCTTAACTTCTTAAAAACCTTGTCTCCTTCTCCTTCACCCCTCCTCCTCCTTCTTGCAGTGTTGGGGATTGAGGCAAACCCAGGGCCTTGAGCATGCTAGGCAAAAAGCTCTACCCTGAGCTCTATCCTTAGCCTTTAACAACCTGTTCTTGTAGGAACTAACCTACCCACCAGCATCAATTCCTTCAAAGGGTGGCACTCCATGACCTAACCACCCTCCACTAGGACCTACCTCTTCAATGTTGTACTACTACTTCAATGCCACCACTGGGACCAAGCTTCCAGCACATGAAACTTTGGTGGATAAATCACATCCAAACCATAACATTAGGTTAAATATTTTATCAAAATTAATTTTACTGCTGGGTGCCGTGGCCACTTTGGGAGGCTGAAACAGGAGAATAGTGAGTTCCAAGCCAGCCTCAGCAACAGCAAGGTGCTGAGCAACTCAGTGCAACCCTGTCTCTATATAAAACACAAAATAGGGCTGAGGATGTGGCTCAGTGGTTGAGTACCTCTGAGTTCAATCCCTGGTACAAATAAATAAATAGATAAAAGTTAATTAATTAATTATTATTATTATTATTAATATTATTTTTTTGGTACGGAGGGTTTTTGACCACTGAGCCACATCCCAATCCTATTTTACATTTTTTGTTTTTTGTTTTTTTTTAAATTTAGAGACCGGGTCTCATTGAGTTGCTCAGCGCCTCACTTCTTGCTGAGGCTGGCTTTGAACTTGTGATTCTCCTGTCTCAGCCTCCCTTACCTATTTATTTTTACTCTTTGGTGCAGCTAGTAGAAAATTGAAAACCTGTAGTTTATCTTTTTTAAAAAATACGTTGCACAGCCCCAGTGTAGAACTCCAGGGAGACAGTACAGCTCAATGGTAGAGTACTAGCCTTGTGTGCACCAGCTCTGGATTCAGTCGCCAGTACTACAGAGCTCCAGGGAGAGAGAATTTCAAGTAGCCAGGTAGCCCATTGTGCTAGGAGTCCGTTGTCACATCCTGAGCATCAGCCTCTCACTGAAGCCTGCTATTGAAACACAAAGTATTCTATCTCTTCCGGAAAAGAATACTCCACCTTTTTGGAAAGGGGTGAAGCTGTTGTATAATTTGTGCCCAAAGGTGAAATCTGCTTAGTTTTCTAATTTTTTTTTTGGTAGTACTGAGAATCAAACCCAGGGTCTCACATGCTAGGCATATGCTCTACTACTGAGCTACTCACCCCAATTCTTTAAACTTCTTATTTTTGGATGCTGCCTTCAGGGTTTAATTTGTTAAAAATTAACAGCAAGTGGCAGACACAATGAAAGGGAAAGAAACCAATCACCAACTTAGCATGATATTGTGAGGTTCCTTATTTGCTATGCCAGCTACACATTCAGGGAATAAATGCTAATTATTTTGAATTATTTGTTTAGGCATTGTGTCTATGTTTGCCTTTTGCTGATTAATTCACCACAACTTATGCTACATCCTTTGTGGCTAATTAACAAAGTCATAATGCCATGACTGGTGATCCTAAACCTAAGGAAGCTCTTTTAAACCATACCCCCTCCGGAGGTTCCCCCTGGGCACATGCTCCCACCCTGCTCCCCTAGGAATTGCTGCTGTCAACGTGATTGATGCTAATGGAGGTAGCTCTAACCTTCCAGTGGTTAGGACAGAAAAAAGTGTTGAAAATAACTAGAAGGCAAAGGAGACATTTGAGTCCCCTGGGCAGGGAAACTAGTTGTACCTTTAATATTTTAAAATATTTGTACTGGGGCTGAGGGCATAGCTCTGTACAGAGCAAGTGCTTAGAATGTATGTGGCCCTGAATTTCATTCCCAGCATCAAAAATAAATAAATAAATAATAAATAAATAAATAAAAATAAAAGATATATAAATTTCCTTCCTTCTGTCCTTCTTTCCTCCCTTCCTCCCTCCCTCCTGTACTGGGGATTGAACCCAGGGATGCTTAACCATTAAACCACCTCCCCAGCCCTTTTTTATATTTTATTTAGAAACAAGGTCTTGCTGAATTGCTTAGGGCCTCACTAAATTGCTGAATTTGGCTTTGAACTCACAATTTTCTTATCTCAGCCTTCCAGGCCACTGGGATTACAGGCATATGCCACTGTACCTGGCCCACTTATTTTTTATTTTGAGACAGTGTTTCACTAAGTTGCTTAGGGCCTCAATAAGTTTTTGAGGCTGGTCTTGAACTTGTGATCCTTAGCCTCCTGAGTTTCTGGGATTATAAGCATGCATCATTGTGTCTGGCGGAGGAGGATTTTTTAAACAAAAAAATATTTTTTGAGTAGGGTGTTTTAATTGATATGTACATATTTGTACATATTTATGGAATACACTGTGGTAATTTGATGCATATATACAATATATAATGATCAAGTCAGGGTAATTAGCATTTCCACCTCCTTAAAAATGTATCATTTTTTTTGTTTTGGGAGCCTGCAAACTCCTTTCTTCAACTTCTGTTTTTAAAAATTAATTAATTAGTTTTTACTTGTTCTTTGTAGATTATACATAACAGCAGATTGCTTTTTGACATATTATACATACATGGAGTATAACTTAATTCTAATTAGGATCCCATTATTGGGATTGTACATGATGTAGAGTTTCACTGGTTATGAATCATATATGAACATAGGAAATTTCTGTCTGATTCTACTGTCTTTCCTATTCCCATCCCCCCTCCCTTCCCTTCATTCTCCTTTGTCTAATCCAATGAATTTCTATTCCTCCACACCATTGTGTTAGCATCTGCATATCAGAGAGAACATTAAGCCTTTCTTCACTTTCTTTATAAAATATTGAACAAACTGTTGTAAATTATATTTGCTCTATTATGCAAAACACTGGAACCTCTTCCTTCTATTTTTTCTTAATTTTTCTTTTTTTTAGTTGTAGATGGACACATTGTCTTTATTTTATTGCTTTAGATATGGTGCCTCACGCATGCGAGGCAAGCGCTCTACCGCTGAGCTACAGTCCCAGGCCATCTCTTCCTTCTATTTTGATACCTGTTATCTAAACTTTCTTCTATCCCCCTTCCTCCCCCATTTTGGTTATCAACTTTTTTTTTTCGTCTGGGTACTGGAGATTGAAACCAAGAGCTCTCTCCACTGCTAAATTACAACCTCTGCCTCTTTTCCCCTTTTTATTTTGTATTTCAAGAGAAAGAGTCTTGGGCCTGGGGATATAGCTCAGTTGGTAGAGTGCTTGAATTACATGCACAAGACCCTGGGTTCAATCCCTAGCACTATACACGTAAACAAAAGAGTCTTGCTAATTTGCTGGGCCTTGAACTTGCTATTCCGCTTCAGCTTTCCCAAGTCACTGGAATTACAGATATGCACCAATACCCACTGCTCAAGCTTAGCTATGGTAGCTCTATTTTTAGTTCTTTGAGAAAACTCTATATTGTTTTTCACAATGGCTGCACTAATTTGCCTTCCCACCAATAGTGCATAAGAGTTCCTCTTTTTTCTTATCCTCTCCAGCACTTTTGTTTTTGTGGTGCTGGAGAGTGAATTTTTTTTAATTGTCTTTTTGATAATAGCTATTTGAACTGGGGTGAGACGGCATCTCACTGTAGTTTTGATTTTTTTTTTTTGGTACTGGAGATTGAAATCAGGGGTACTCGACCACTGAGCCACATCCCCAGCCCTATTTTGTGTTTTATTTTTTAAAAAACATCTCTATTTTGTTTATTTATTTTTATGTGGTGCTGAGGATCAAACCCAGTGCCTCACATATGCAAGGCAAGCCCTCTACCACTGAGCCACAATCCCAGCCCCTATTTTGTGTTTTATTTAGAGATAGGGTCTCACCGAGTTGCTTAGCGTCTCGCCCTTGCGGAAGCTGGCATTCTCCTGTCTCAGCCTCCCAAAGTGCAGGGATTACAAGTGTGCACCACCATGCCCGGCTATGTAGTTTTGATTTGATTTGCATTTCCTGGATCACTCTGAGCATTTTTTTCATGTACTTGTTGGCCATTTAGGTCTCTTTTTGAGAATTGTCAGTTCAAATCTTTTGCCTATTTTAAAATCAAATTACTTTTTGAAAAAAAATTTTTTTTTTGGCACCTGGAATTGAACTCAGGGGTACTCGACCACTGAGCCACATCCCCAGCCCTATTTTGTGTTTTATGTAGAGATAGGGTCTCACTGAGTTGCTTAGCACCTCGCCCTTGCTGAGGCTGGCTTTGAACTCGCAATTCTCCTGTCTCAGCCTCCCCAAATGCTGGGATTACAGGTGTGCACCACTGCACCCAGCTTACTTTTTGAAATTTTTAAAATTCCATATATTCTGGATATTAGTCCCAGCTGTGTGAATCAGATTTTTGTTGCTGTGACCAAAATACCAGATGCAAACAATTTGGAGAAGAGGTTTATTTTGGTTCATGGTTTCAGAGGTTTCAGTCATGGTCAGTTGGATCCATTGCTTTGGGCCTGAGGTGAGGGAGAACATCAGAGTGGAAGAATGTAGCAGAGGAAATCTCAGCTCATAGCAGCCAAGAAGCAGAGAGAGAGGGGAAGGGGCCAGGGACAAGATACAGTCTCCAAGGGCACACCTCCAGTGACCTGCTTCTTCAACAAGATTCTACCTCCTGTAGTTTCCATTGCCTTCCAATAGTCTATTCAGCTATCAATGGATTAATCCACTGATGAAGTTAGGGCCCTCATGATCCAATCACTTCCCAAAAGCTGTGCTTGTGAACATTGCTGCATAGGGATTAAGCCTTGAATACATGGGTCTTTGGGGAATACCTAACCATAACATCATGTTAGATAGTTTACAAATATTTTTTCCCATGCTATAGGTTGTCTCTTCATGAAGAAGAAGGTTTTAAGGAAGATATTTTTGAGCTGGGTGCTGTGGTGCATGCCTGTAATCCCAACACTTTGGAAGGCAGAGGCAGGAGAATCTTAAGTTCAAAGCCAGCCTCAGCAAAGGCGAGGCGCTAAGCCAGTCAGTGAGACCCTGTCTCTAATAAAACACAAAATAGGGCTGGGGATATGGCTCAGTAGTTGAGTACCTCTGAGTTCAATCCCTAGTACCAAAAAAAATTTTTTTTTCTTCTTCATCTTATTTCTAGTAATGCTTTAGGGTCCTTTATAGATTGGTACACTCGCCACAGTCTGGCAGTCTTCACCCTCAGTTTGACTCTGGTCCGTCATTCATGCAAGACTCTTAAATGATCTCTAATGAGCAATGGCTCTTAATATGTAAAGGGTTCTTACAATAAATTAAGAACAAAACAGAATGAGCCTTGTAACTAATCCAAGGACTTGTTGTTTTGATATTCAAAGATGTTTGGAAAACTGCCACCTGTTACACATATTCTAACTAAAAAAAATGTACTTGGATCAGGGTGTCTTGCCCTATGGAGGCTGAAAGTGAGAAGACTGAGTTCATGTCTTCATGCTTCAGAACTGGGTTGATGCTGTATCTTGTTTTATTTTTTTCTTCTTTTTTTTTAGTGGTGGGGATTGAACCTAGAAGCTTATACAAATAAAATATTTTACAATTTTACTGTTAGTGGTTACCTTTGGTTAGTGAGCTATGAGTAATTGTAATATTCTTCTTCTTCTTCTTTTTTTTGGTACCAGGAATTGAACCCAAGGGTGCTTAACCACTGAGCCACATCCCCATCCTTTTTAAAAACAGTTTATTTTGAGACAGAGTCTTGCTAAGTTGCTAGGGCCTTGCTAAATTGCTGAGGCTGGATTTAAATTTGTGATCCTCCTGCCTCAGCCTCTGGAGCCGCTGGGATTATAGGTATGGGCTATCACGCACAATGAGTAATTGTAATATTCCTGATTAGACCTTTCTATTTTTTCAAAATCATTCTTTTTGTTCCTATTTTTTCAAAATTATTCTATATTAAACATATTTTATCCTTACCTGGAAAAGTAGAAAATATATAAGAGAATTATTGAATTCTTTTTTGTTTTAGAGAGAATTATTATTTTTTGTTTTAACTTAAAGATCTACATACAAATGTATGGCTCTCAATGGAGAAATCTTTCAACCCAGCTGATTAAATTCATCTGGTCCTATTTTAATAGCTGACTATAACAGAATGCTTCTTCCTGAGAGTAACATCTGAAAAGTAGATTGAACAAGATGTAAGTCAGCATCTGCTTTAGATATTGGTGAGTGGAATCTTGGAAGAATCATGTTAACAGATTTAGAAAGGATTTCATGAAGTCTGAAAATATAGTCCCTGTTTCAGACTCAATGTAATATTTCATTAAGTGTGCCATCGTTCTTTTGGGCTATGAAAACATTTTATCCAATTTTCCAGGCCACTTAAAATCCTACTAATCTCTCATGGTAGAAGAGCAGAATGTGAAAGATCTAATAAAAGGGATGAGGGTGTAGCTTGGTGGTAGAGAGCGGGCTTAACATATGCAAAGTCCTGGGGTTCCATATTCAGTACCAACAACAAAACACAGGATACCCCCCCATCCCCACCAAAAAACAACACAAAACAAAACCCTGAGAAAAAGAGACAGAAATGAGAGTAGAAATCATATGGGTGTAAAATATTCATAGAATTTCCTACTCTTCCAATTTCATTTCCAAGCAGAGGATCATCGAAGGTCTGCCTGTAAATGGCAAATGATGTGGCACTTTTGTGGTCTGGAAACTCTTTTCTGTGAGGTGGAAGTGGGATTTCATTCCTGTTGGAACTTAATTATCCTAATTAGGCCTTGAGTCTGCCTCCTGCCCTGGGGTGGGCGGGGAATCTTAGAAAGGTCCTTTATAGAGAATGAGCCCACCCAGCTCAGGCCGTTTCTCAGGCCAAACCTGCTGCTGGAGCTCCCCTACCCCCAGCCTCTGTAATTTGAAGCAATGGCAGGGAGAAAAAAATGTGGAAACCTATGTTGGCTAATGATTTCTCTTTACTTTATCTACAGCTCGGCTCTTCATTTTTACTGAAAGCTTTTTTTTGTGTGCCATCTGGACCTGAGGGAATATGGTCTCACAGTTGTCACAGGCTGGGTGAACTGAGGCACAACTATCATTTCTGTTTATCAACCTGTGAGTGATAGAAGGAGGGAGGGCTCCTGGGACAGGGTGGAGACACAATTCTGAGGTCCCAGAGACTGGAGAGAGTTGGCTTTCCACATATTTGCTTTGTGGGAGTTGAGGTGGGGAAACTCGCAGAAAGCATTCACTTGTTAATTTATTTAAATTATTTGTGAATAAGTAATGGTACAAGCTGGTATCACAATGAAAAATGCATTTCATTCCTGTGCCCTGGCCACCTACTTCCTCTTCTCAGTGACAAGAACTATCATTTCTCATGTCTCTTTGGAAATATTCTCTTTGACTTTTTAAACACAGCACCATACTTTACACACTCTACACGCTGTTACATATCTTCCTTTTTTTTCATTTAAGAGTTTATCATGGAGATTTTCCACTACTTAACATTTTATACTCTTTTGCACTTTTTAATGATTTCATAATATTTTATAATCTAGACATGCTTTCATTTCTTTAGCCAGGCCTCTCTTTTTGGATAATTTGGTTTCCATTCCTTTACTGTTACAAACAATGCTGCAACAAATCCTTGAACATAAATCTTTTCGCTTTTATGCAAATTTATCTGTAGGCAAAATTCCTAAAACTAGAATTGCCAGGTCAAAGGGGAATACAATATTAACATTGATAGGTGTCAAGTGTTCTTTCCATAATCCCATCTGCATGGTCTGGAGGGCCTATTTTCTCACATCCTTGTCAACACAGTGGAGTCAGGAAATTTAAGTTTTGTCCGAAGAGATTAAGAGTTCTCTCTTTTTATTTCATTTCCTTAACAACAACAACTGCCAACTCCCCCCCCCCCCCAGGATGTTTATAGGTAAGATTCTGTTTCTCAATTTGCATCTATAAATAGTCTCTTCACATTTGTTTTCTTGTTGATGAGGCTTAGGACCTAAGAAAATTTGAGTGCCTCTAGAAGGGAAAAAAATGAACTGACTGCAAAAGAAATTCATTGTGATTTCTTAGTTTCCTAAGGCTTCAAATATTCAGGGCTTTTTATAGACAAGACAAAGGAGAGATTTTGGGTTTTTTTGGACAGTGAGTGCTAAGGGTTCCTGTGGCCAGCAGGGGGCATCCCATCCCCACAGAGAATCCCGTTGCAACTCCACCAGCTGATTTAACATACTCAAACTGGGACTGAGAACCTCAAAAGTCACAAATGCAAATTCACTTTGTTGCCTTCACTGTCATGTCATGGTTGGAGCAGGCTGAAATGGGAACGAAGCTTAGTTAAAAGTCCAGATAAACTGAAATATTCAATTCCAGCTAAGTGGCTACTGTGGCCTTGGGCAAGTTACTTAACCTCTTTGTGCCTCAAAATGAAAACTTTACTAATGCCATCCTCCCTACTGGCCTCACAGATGAAATGCAACATGAGAAGGTGCTGGAAAAAAACAGCAAATGCTATTACACTTGAAAGAGTTAAAAAGCCATGACATAATGAATATGGCAATGGAAGTGGCCGCTTAGTGAGTCCTTACTGTGCGCCAGACACTGCTAAATATACACATTAACTCAGTTTAGATCACACCCTTGTGCAGTAGGTATTATTACACCCATTTTATAGATGAGAAACTTGAGGTGTTGGGAGGTTGGGAAGCTCATCCAGAAATCAGGCTGTTAGAAAGTGGTGGAGCAGGATTTAAATCCAGGTCTGACTTCAGACTCTGCTGTTCTAGGTCTTCATCATTCTTCTCAATTCAGCACTTAGAAATTTAAGTATTGCTCCTGCAGTATTACTCAGAAGAGAACTAGCATGAAAAAATTTAGCTGCATACCACCTCATGAAAAAATATGAAAAGCTGGGTGCCTGTAATCCCAGCACTTTGGGAGGCTGAGACAGGAGAATTGCCAGTTCGAAGCCAGTCTCAGCAATGGCGAGGCACTAAGCAACTCAGTGAGACCGTCTCTACATAAAACATAAAATAGGGTTGGAGATGTGGCTCAGTGGTCGAGTACACCTGAGTTCAATCCCTGGTACCAAAACAAAACAAAAGAAAAAATATGAAAACCAAGTTATGCCTTTCCACACATGTTAATTTATGCAATTGGTTTCAAAATCATTATCTGAGATACTTTCTTGCTAAAATGGAAGTTGGATGAGTCAAAAAAAAAAAAAAAAAAAGGACTTCAGGATAACTGGTAAGTTTCTCCATTTAGTCTAGTGGCATACACAATTATTGGCTAAGAGAAAAGCAAAGAAAAACTATGGAAAGCCAGGAGAAGAGGAGGATGAATAGGAAGAAAGAATCACAAACAAGAAAGAAGCCTAAAGGAGAATTTTCAGGCAGGTACCTGGAGTTTCTAGCTGCACAGGAAATGGATGTGGGATCATTAAGGAGGACTTCTCAACCTGGGATAAGTCTCAAAGGCGCAGAATTACCGAAGTCCTGGGAAACATCCATCCTTCAATGGCCAGGGGGAGATTCTTTGCAGATAGGAATGGGAGGATGTCTCTTTAGCTAGTATGGAGAAGGTTCACAAAGCACAGTTCCTGAAGGCCTCACCAATTTGGGGTATTATTTACAGCTTGATATTTCTTTCATGAATCACACAACTACAAAGAAGGTAAGTTTCTCCTGATTCCTGACACCTTTGGTGGAGGAGTAAATATCAAGTGAGAGCTACCTCAACTTATATACACGATGAGGTTATTAATAATGATATTATCATCTCCATTTTCAAATGAAGAAACTGAGGCTTTTTGTCTCAATTAAAGTAGTACAGATAATATTTGAATTGGGGCAGCCTGGCTTCAGAAGCTGTATTCTCTCTCTCTCTTTTTTCTCTTTCTTTCCCCCTCCTCCTCCTCTTCTTCTCCTTTTTTCTTTTGCAGCAGTAGGGATTGAACTCAGGACCTATCATATAGTACCGCTGAGCAACTCCACAGCCCGTCTCCTCATGTTAATACCAAGAAGGAAGAGGAGGGAGGGGAAATAAGAGCTGAAAGGAGAGGGAAAGAGGAAGAGGAGTGGGGTACAGGGGAAGACAAGGACAAAATAAATGGCTCCGATAAATGTCACTTGCTAGCTCAACATGCACACTCTGGAAGATTGCCTCTCAAATCATGGCCCTTGGAATAAGGTGTTCTTAAGTCACTCAATAGTGTTTTCTTCACCCTGAAAGAGGTGTGGAGAAGCTGGAACAAACGCAGCATTTCTATACAATGTGGTAACTGTTAAACAGGAAAGTCCGCTGGTGCTCCACAGAAATTCCTGTGTTGCCAAGCACATCCCAGACGTGGAAAGTTACTGAGTTACAGTGACTGGCCATTAAGGCGCAGGCTGATTCCGTCCCAGACCAACTACTGCAGATTCCATTGTCACTTGGCTTCCATAAAACCAACCTTGTTTTTACGAGACTGTTCTGCAAAAGTGAAATTTAAACAAATTCGGATCCTTACTAGATCTGGTCTGTTTTGCTTTAAGGACAGTAAAACCTTGTATAAAAAGGAGCAAGTCCTGCAATTAACAAAATATTCCACCAGTACAATTATTTCAACTTTTGATTTAAAGTTTTCATAATAGAAAAAGGGTTGGAAGAAATATCCCACTAAAATTTGCAGAATGATGACTAATCTTCTATTTGAGCCAGTTCATTAAATTACTTAATGACAACTATGGAAAAGTAAATGGCTTTATCCTGAAAGCTTTTGCTCTTTAAACGAATGGCGAGCAAGTGCCTTATAACGAGACGAAAGAAGTGAGTCCCCAGGAATTACAGAGCAGTAGCGATTTCTGGTGGGACCTCCAGGGAGGTTCTTGCTCCATGGGTAGAACGTGGGAGCATGGTCGCGCGGCAAGGGGGCAAATCTTCAGGGTGGGCGGTTTCCTTTTTGTTTCTGCTTGCCTGCAGCTGCCGGCAGGAGCGCGAGGCCCGGAAACCCAATTGTTTGCTTGCGTGGGGTCGCCGGTTCGCGCCCAGCGGGCGACTGCCCAGCTCCTGAGAGGATGCGGACCCGCGATGCCCCGGGGAGCTCACACCGTCCGCGGGACGTGAGGCACTCAAACACAAAGCAAGTGGCAGGGGGAAGGGACGGCTGCAAGCCGAGCCCACACATACAGCTCTGCGTCCCCATGCCTCCTGCGAGTTCTACGGAGCAGCCTGGAAGGGCTAGTGGGAGGCGGGTCCCGGGTCCTCTTACCAAGCGGACAGGGTCAGGGCCCCAGACCTGCCAAGCCCTCACAGTTCCCCTTCCTCTGCAGTGAGCGTCTGAGAAAACCCAATCTGAGGGACTCCCAAGCCCCGACTGGGGCCCGGCTGCTCAGGGCTACGGTGAGAGGCGGGACTGGAGGTTACCCCGCGGCGCCCGAGGCCCTGACTTTTCTTTTGGGGGGTAAGATGGCAGGTCCCGGGAAACAAAGGAAACTTGGGGCGGGCCCCGAGAACGGCATGTGTGGTTCGCGTGTTCTCCCCGGGTCCTGTGTGGGAGTCGCCCGGTGCCTGTGCGAGCCTGCAAGCAGCCCGTTTCGGGAAACAAGCCTGGTGCCAGAAGCCGGCGGCGCCCGCCCACCTGCCGCGGCGGCCGCCCGGGGACAACCCGGCCCGCGAAGGCCCGGGCGGCGGCGGCGGCTGGGAGGGGGCGCTGGGGAGCCCGGCGGGGGGCGGGGAAGGCGGGGAGACGGCGGGGGAGGAGGGGAGCACGGGTGGGCGGGCGTGCACGTCACGGCTATTGTGGCTGTCCGGGTATATAAGGTCCCGCCGGCCCGCCGCGCTCCCCACCTTGCTTGCGCCCTCCCGGAGCTGTCCTATCTCCTCTCAGCTAGCATCCTGCGAGACGCACCGCGCACCGACGGAGCGGACATGGGCAGAGCGATGGTGGCCAGGCTGGGTCTGGGGCTGCTGCTTCTGGCACTGCTCCTACCCACGCAGGTGAGGCCCTGGCGCCCAGTGGGGCTCGGGGGCCGTGCTCCGGCCCGGGGAGGGATGGAGCCCTTACTTCGAGCCAAGCACTAGGACTGAGAGTCTTGTAAAACCGACGAGGGGGAAGGGCGATGTGGACCCCACTGTTTTTTTGTGCGGGCCACCCTGCCCCTCCCACGGAGTGTGTTTGCGCTTCCAGTGTACCACACAAAGAGAGGATGGTCCCCTTTCAGGGAGCACTACTCATGCTCCATCCATCCACCGTCGGAACTAATTAGGGGATGCAGAGGAAGCCCCAGCCATCTGGCCCTAACTCCCACCCAGTCCTGGGAAGCTCAGGTTTGAAGCCTGGGTAGGGACCCTCCCGACGTTGCGCTATTTGCAGTGCAACCTCACACATCGCCCATCTCTTGTAACCTCAGGAGTCCGGTATTAGCCCAGATTGACTAGCTCTGGGGAGGCGGCGTGGTGGGACGTTTCTGTCCCGAGCCTCGGCAGGCTTTGTCTCAGTCCCCGCCACTGCCTCCGCGTTCCCAGATCCTGTGTCCAGGGAACGGACCTCGCCCCTAGCGCAGGCACGGAAAGAAGCGCTGCCCGGCCCTAAGGGTGAATACACGGTGCCGAGAGCGAGACCTGGGGCTGAGCCTGGGAGACCCGAGTGGGGGCGGGGAAGGGGATATTTCTCCCGGGCATCTGGGGCTTGGAGGGCTGGGAAGACGCAGCTGGGTGGTTTTTCTTAGCCTTTGGCTGGCGTTTTCCCCGAAAAGTTGGGCGCGCCGGGTCCTCGGTCTTTAGACATTCAGCCTCCAGGCTCACCTGGGAGCGCAGCCGGAGAGCGTGGAGCGCTCTTAGCCTTCCCTGCCTCGGGCCGGGTAACTGTACCCTATTGTTGTCTTGCTGCAGGTCCGCTGCGCTCGGGAGCCTTTCTCAATTCCCCCGTGGGGGAGGGGCGCGGTCGCTAGAAACGGACTAATCTCCCTCGGCCCTGTCCCATCTCCTCTGAGCAAATTTTTCTCCCCCCAAAAATTAAAGAGGGAGGTTTTAGTTAGGCGAATAAAGCTAGCTTAGCAGGAAATATTTTTGTTTAATGCAAATTTAATTAATTATTTTTTTGTTGGTGGTGGTGGTGTAGAGGACCCTTAGATTTTAATATTGGTGCTCTGGACTCGGTTAAAAAAAAAAGTCACCTGCTGTACTAAAGCTCTTTGTATTTATAAAGAACAGGCTACGTTCTAGGATCCCACCGAGGTCCGCAAAACAGGCACCCAGTTTTAAGAAACATTAATGCTCTACTAATAATGGGAGTGGGGTTTCCTGATAGGACAGGCTCAATCTTACACACATTTCCAATAAATATACTTGACTTGATCAAGATTTTTGTTGTGGTTAGTCTATTATGGATACAATTTATACATATCTTTAGTCAATATTTGCTTAATGGCTTTCTGGGTTTTACAACAAAAGGAGCTAGTGCTGATGTAGGAGGGTTTTATCTTTGGATTAACAGGCAGCCGAATGTACATGTGGCCCAGGCTCTTGCTTGGTGCCACGTCCTCCCTCCTGCCTGTAATTGGAAGCCCTTGTAAACCCTCCCTTGCAGCGAGAGCTGAAAACTCTCGATCTGCCTTTGTTCCATGACAAAGGAGAGATTATCACGTGCCCCACTGGACTGTGCATTTCCTGGCTGGAAAAATCGGTGGTGAATGATGCCACTCAGATGCTGGGACACTGAGGAAACCTTGGTTGTTGGCCACAACACTGAGCTAGTGACCAAGCACTGAGCCTGCTGCTGGTGAAATTTAACACCAATCTGTCTGTGTCTTTGTGTGTGTGTGTATGTGTGTGTGTGAAGTCATTCTGACTAAATGGTGTTTTGAGTGAAGTTATTCTGTCTTAAAAGCAAGGATTCGTTTTTTTCCAATTTAAAATAAATTTTGGCCATTTAGAGATGTGTTAAAATTTCAAGAATCCAAAGGTGTAGATAAGATACCAAATGTCTCCTTATGTTAAAGATTAGAACACTCAAATAAGATAGCCAATGTTCCCCTTAAGAAATGGGTTTATGAAAATTACCTATAGATCTAGGATGGATAGTGATCCAATTAATTTTAGTATCATAAATCTCAATTATAATATTTTAAGGGCCAATTCTACTTATTTATTTATTTATTTATTTACTTTTGGTGCCGAGGATTGAACTCAGGGGTACTTGACCACTGAGCCCCATCCCCAGCCCTATTTTGTGTTTTATTTAGAGACAGGGTCTCACTGAGTTGCTTAGTGCCTTGCTGTTGCTGAGGCTGGCTTTGAACTCACGATTCTCCTGTCTCAGCCTCCCATAGTGCTGGGATTACAAGCATGGGCCACCGCACCCGGCTAAGGCCAATTTTTTTTTTTTAAAGCAACTTTAAAATATCCCCCTTTCCTAGGGAAATAGAGGAAACATTTTTGTAATGCCAGTAAAATCATGTAATTTCAGAAATTGGATTAGTTAACTTGGCCTTTTATTTCTTTGTACAGAATTGAAAATAGTGATACTTTTTCTATGACTATACAAGTTCTAATAAAGTTACTAAATAACTTTTTTTGTTCTTTTTGCTGCTTGTATTCTCTAGGCATCTATAGTAGTTTGTTTTGAAACTAAAGAGAATAACCTCGGTGGAACTGAGCAAAAATTCGAATTTTTTGAATGGTGTGGGTAAAGGAACAGTGGGGAAAAAAAAGCCACCATCATATATCGGGAGATGGAGGTGTAGCTCAGTGGTGGAGCACAGGCTTAGCATGCCATGTAAGGCTGTGTTTTCAATTCCCTGCACCACACACATACACAAAATCACCTACCTTAATTGTTGTATGTTGGAGTATATGTGGAGGTAGTTGTAACAACTTTGGAAACTTATCAGTGTAACTTTTTGTATATTTTAGGTTTATTCAAACCAAACAACTGTTGTGACACTTTCAAGTAACTCCTCACAGAGTACCTCTGCTGCCCCCAATTCAACCAATACTACACCCAAGCCAGGTGGCAGTGCCCTGCAGTCAACAGCCAGTCTCCTTGTGATCTCGCTCTCTCTTCTACATCTCTACTGTTAGAGACTCAGGCCAAGAATCGTCTCTACTTCCCCATCTTCTAAACCCAGTCCGAATGGCAACTAGAAGTCCAGTGTGTCAAGGAAGAAGCAGGTCTGCATCAAATCTACCAGTCCCACACCTGATTTTATTGCACAGGAAACGTTGAGAATTCCAAATTGATTGGTTTGAAGGACAGTGAAGGGTTTCACAGGTGATGAATGCCAATATTAAATCTGCTGGAGTTTCACGTACAAGATAAAAAGAGATAACATACAAAATTGAGACACGATTCCCTTGAATGAGGCAAATATGGACACTTAAAACTCTACCTTGAAAACAAGAATAGATTTTATCTAGAGATAAAGGATGGAATGTGGAATGGAGATTTCAGTTTCATTTGGTTCATGAAATCTATAAGGCCATAAAACAGTTAGGTAATATTAAAAGCTTCCATGATTCTATTTATATGTACATTAGAAGGAACTTCCAGGTGTTACTGTAAATCCTCGATGTATTGTTTCAGCAGTACTAATTTAATGCTGATATATTCTAGATAAAGTTTCACATTGTTAAGCTATTTCTGTTCCCTTGGGAACTGAACTCTTTCCTCTGTGGTTTTTGGAATTGACATTATATTTGAACTTTTATGTGGTAATTGACATGTGCCAGGGCAATGATAGATTGGAATCCACTCCAAATCCAGGTATCCTGAGTAAATCTTGCTTATCCTTTCAAAGTCATATGGTAGGCATCTCCCATTTCCTGTTTTCATGCAACAGGAGCGCCAGATTCCTTTAGCTAAACTGATTCCAAAGAGTAGAATTGCATTGATCTGAACTAATTTCAAAATGCTGCTTTTTATTTCTGCATCTGTTGAATATTTTTCACAATTGAAAATGGTTGCGTTTTGAAGGTAAAATGGCAAATCTTAAAAAAATTAGAAAGACAACTATGTGAAGAAGCCAAATTTATAAATCAAGCATTTGGGAAGTGAAGACTGGAAGCTAGCTTGCATATTAAATTCACAAAAACTTTTATACTTTTTCTGTAAATACTTTTTTTTTTTAAACTATGGATCAGAATAGCCACATTTGGAACACTTTCTGTTTTCAGTCAATATTTTTAGGTAGTTAGAACCTGATCCTAAGCCTAAGAGCAGTCTTGATCCTCAATCTTTTACAACTGCTTTGATACACAGAAACCTTTTAAAAAATATACACTCCCTGAAATCTTTTGTTCGCATGGTCACACACTGATGCTTACATGTTCCAGTATCTAATATGGCCACAGTAGTCTTGGTAACAAAAAATCATGTTTTGTCATCTTAGAAACCTACACAGGGACAACCAGATCAAACAGATCTAAAGCTACTGTGTGTGTGAATGAACACGCCCCTTTGCTTCATACCTGAATGCTGAACATCTATTTGGATTGTATATTGTGTTTGTGTATTTATGCTTTGATTCATAGTAACTTCTCATGTTATGGAATTGATTTGCATTCAACACAAACTGTAAATAAAAATGAATAAATGACTGAAAGAGCAATCCTTTGAATTTTAAATTTTTTTGGTACAAGGAATACTTTTGAGTGATCATGGTTGTATGAGTCTGTTCTTTTAAACCATTGGGGATATACCTCAATATTTTTCCAATTAAGTAGAATATTGCAGTTTGTCTATTTCTGCATTGCCAACTTGCAGCAGATTTGAGCCAGAGAATTCCATCCAAAAGTTAACACCTTCTTTTCCCTTCCCACCACTGGGCCCTTTCCTCTTCTCTACTGCTCTCTCTTCTGTCTACAAAGTCAACATCTCTAAGGCAGCACCGCTCCTTACTCTACTATTGTATGGGCCACATAGCAGGGTACTGATGATTGAATGCTGAACTTGCCAGACGAAGAACTTAGAATCCATGTGATGACAAGTGATATATGTCAAGTAGTGCTCGAGGAAAACCCCAAGGTGTCAGGAGCCAGAGCCACTGGTGAGAAACGGTGAGTCTTGGACATTAGAACTGACCTCTGACTGACAGATGGGTGTAGGAGGATTTGAGGAGAATTGTTGGTGTAGCTCTGAGCCACTTTTTCCATATCTTCCTGGAAGTCCATAAATCACTTGGGTTTTCTAAATTGTTAACTCCCATCTGCTTCTTTCACACCCTTGAATTCTTTTGACACATCAAGCACTTTTATGGATTCCCAGCATCTTAAGGCAGACTGGGACTCTGGGGAATAAGTAGAGTAGAAGCTAAATAAGTAGAAGCTCCAGTCCTCAGGTGGAATTTCTTCATCAAGCAAACCTCAGTTCTGCTTTCAACTGATCATATTAACCCATCTAGATTACCTAGGACAGCTTTCTTACACAAATCATTATTTATAAAATACTTGATGGCAGCATGAAGTACTAGATTAGTGTTGGGTTGAATAACTGGGGACTAAGTAAATCATCATGTAAACTGACCATCCCAGTCCATTCTTTGGCACCTGTGCACATCTCTCAACCATACTTGATTGTCAAAGATGAGATCATACTTGTGCCTATCATGATAGAATTATCCTGCATATGATTTAAAACACCTTCCTCTGAAGAGGATGCTATCTTTGGGTTGTGTTCACTTTTCAGTATGCTAGAACTTGCAGTGGTAAGTTAACCATTGTTAGCCGTTATTACTGTCTTAGATTAGATGATAAGAAATAAGAGGGAAGAAAGCAAACATAGCTGCCTTTTTCCAGTATTGATCTCATATTTGCTGTTAGTAAGCATCTCATTTGGTCATGGTGTGAGCCTGGCAGGGTGACAAACTTTTACCTAAAATTTTTTTTTTGGTACCAGGGATTGAACTCAGGGGCACTCGACTACTGAGCTACATCCCCAGCCCTATTTTGTGTTTTATGTAGGGACAGAGTCTCACTGAGTTGTTTAGCACCTCACCATTCCTGAGGCTGGCTTTAAACTTGCAATTCTCCTGTCTCAGCCTCCCAAAAGTGCTGGGATTACAGGTGTGTGCCACTGCGCCCGGCTTAGCTAAATTTTGTTGTAGCTATCCACTGAGTTTGATCACAGGACATGGTAGTACTGAGAGATATGCCCTAAGAGATCCGTATTTTGAACACACTCTTCCTTAGCCTCCTTTGTGTAGTAGCAACCCAGTTTTTCTTCGGTAATCAGGATAAATCCATGAGTACAGAAACTCCCTTTGTCCTTTGATGCAGGGGCTAGAGGAGCCCTCAGAGGCTGGGTGGCAGTCTCAACTTCCAGTTCAATGGGAGCATCATCGTTTCTCCTGGTGGATTCATTCTTCCCTGGGAACCAAGACCTCTGGACCAGCAAAGCATAGGTCTTGAATAGGAAGTAAAAATGCTGCTATGAATGACTATGAGCAAGAGTGACTCATCTATTTTCATTTTCATCCCTTGATTCCTGGACCTGTGAGACCCAACCATGGGAGAAATGGCACCATATTTCAAGCATATATTGTCTTCCGGAAGACATTGTCTCATTTGTGCAAGGTATTGACCCTACCTAATTCTGTAACTTGGGTTTTCCAAAGGTCCTTCTGCCTCAAGATTGTGGCTCAGTGGTAGAGCACTTGCCTAGCATGTGCAAGGCCTGGGGTTCAATCCCCAGCACCATAAAAACAAACAAACAGGGGCTGGGATTGTAGCTCAGTGGTAGAGCGCTTGCCTCGCATGAGTGAGGCACTGGGTTTGATCCTCAGCACCATATAAAAATAAAATAAAGATATTGTGTCCATCTACAACTAAAAAAAAAAAAATAAAAAACAACAAACAAACAAACAAACAAAACCATAAACAAAAGGTCCTCTGTTCTATCAAGCTAGCTGCTTATCTCATGTCATTATGAAGTGAGCTCCTTGGTGAAATGGTGTATGAATTACCATGATGGTAGATGAAGCATGGGTGGGAGTTTTGTCAGAAGCATTATATACAGGGAAGGCAAAATTCCTATCCAGAATATCTATTCAAGTAAGAACAAATACTTCCCCCTCCTTCATGGAAGTGACTCAACCTTCCACAGGGTAGCTGATCACCCTTGGAGAGAATGCCTTTTAGGGGATTATTGGTCTCTGCTACCCCAGATTGGGCACTCAGCAGTGGCTGTCACCAGGTTGGCCAGGGTGAATATAAATTCATGTTGCTGGGTACCTGCTACCACGTCCAGTTTGTTCAGGAGACTATTAGTCAATGAGAGGGATGGCTAGAAAAAAGAGTTAACTGAATAGGTTGTCCTATCTACTTGATTATTAAAATCCTTTACTGAGGTCACCTTTTAGTGAGCATTCATATGGGGCACAAATATTAAATTTTTTAATCCATATCCTTTGATCCATATATTTTTCTCAGAACTTGTCACCAAGTTTCAAATTGTGTCTCTTTTAAGACCATCCAGCTAAATCATTGGCCACAGCCCATGAATCAGTATAGACTCATACTTTCTAGCCATTTCTCCTTCCAGACCAAAATGAACAACCAGATCTATCCACTGCTTATAATTCTCCCACTGAGAGTATATCCCTTCATCACTGTTCTTCAGGGATGTCCCAGAGGGATTTGTAGAGCAGCAGCTGTCCCCTTTTGGATAATGTTTGCATTTTGTACAGAACCTTCTATAGAACAGACCCAAGTTTTTTCTTTCTGAGTCAACTGATCACAGGGAACTCCATGAGGTATAGGTGCAGGCTGGAGAGAGGAGTAGCCCTGGGCATTTGAGCTATTTTCCTATGTAACTGACTTGTGTCTCTTTGGCTTGTGTACTACTTTTTTTTTTTTTAATGTTTATTTATTTATTTATTTTAGTTGTAGGTGACAGAATATCTTTATTTTATTTTTATGTGGTGCTGAGGATCGAACCCAGTGCCTTATACGTGCTAGGCGAGCACGCTACCACTGAGCCATAATCCCAGCCCGCTTGTGTACTACTTTCATGTGACAATAGAATACTGCTGTACACACCCAACTTTGTGGTCTGGTGGCTTATATAACAGCCAGCTCATGATGGACAGCTCAGATTGTGTGGTGGCCCATGGTTAAGGGTTCAGTCTTTATTAAGGTGCAGTAATAAGCCAAATACTCTTAATCAAAAAAGAGTTGTTGCCAGGCGTGATGGTGCATGCCTATAATCCCAGCGGCTAGGGAGGCTGAGGCAGGAGGATCGAGAGTTCAAAGCTAGCCTCAGCAACAGTGAGGCGCTAAGCAATTTAATGAGACCTGTCTCTAAATAAATACAAAATAGGGCTTGAGATATGGCTCAGTGGTTGAGTGCCCCTGAGCTCAATCCCTGGCATTCCTCCCGCCCCCCAAAAAAGAGTTGTTACCTGTACAGGCTACCAGGGCTCTCCTTTGAAATCTAAAAACTGATCATCACATCAACCCCTGATTCACCATAAACTTTAGAAAATATTGACACATTATCTTTTAAAAATAATGATCAGTACACGTGGAGGAAGAAATATAATTACTTTTTAAATCTTTTTTTTTTTTGGCACTGAGGATTGAACCCAGGGGTACTTTACCACAGAATTACATCCTCAGCCCTTTTAATTAATTAATTAATTTTGAGATAGGATCTTGCTAAGTTGCTTAGGGCCTTGCTAAATTGCAAAGGCTTGTCTTGAACTTGTGATCCTCCTGCTTCAGTCCCCCAAGTTGCTGGGATTACAGGAATGCACCACGGTGCCCAGCTCAACTTTTCTTTGAAAATGATTTTCAACTAATCTGGGCTGTTTCATTTATCAGAAAAAAATTCCATTTCAAAGTTAGACTATTTACACTTAAATATTAGTCATGTAATTTATGGCTAAATTGAGTAATGAATAGCCATTGTATGAGTGTCTCTTCTACTAAGTTTACTCTTAGTAAGTAAAAACAGTGTAGAGACAAGAAGTTAGTTGAAGCACCATGCCATAAAGTTAAGATGAGCAAAATCTATTTAGAACTAAATATTCTAAACACACATACACCCAGTACCACCACTGTCCTTAAAATAGAACTCAAATATTTAGGTAGCTGAAAAGTATGTGTTTTTCATTTTTCAGAGACCTCATTTGGGGTTGCCGTGTCTATTTCTGGATTCCTTACTCAGGATAAAGAGAGTTGTTGTTGTTTTCTTCCTAATTTGGTAGAATGATGCTCTCTGGAACAAAAAAAATCACTATTATGGGTTGCTTCTTCATTTCTCTTCAGATTATATCTAGATTCTAAAATCAATGCTTTTTAAAGAAACTTTAGGAAGTTTCCATATTTATGATTTTGCCAAGAAATGTCTCCGTGAGCCTGAAGGGTCTGAAGTGGTTTAACTGTCAGGCCTCTTATTAACTGGCTGGCAGGAGAGTTGGTGAAAATTGAACACATCCAGAACTGAACTCATTACCTTCCCTCCTCAGACCTGATGCTTCTCTGCTCAGAGCACCACCTGCCAAGGTTCCCTCATTATGAACCTGTGAGCTGCCTTCGGCCTCTTCCCATCCCCAATCAGCTGCAAAATCCTGTCACTTCTAAGTCAGGTGTCTAGGCCTTCTACCATCTACTCTGTTCCCATCACTGCCTTCCTCCAACCTGCATCATCTGTTGAAATTGCACCTCTTCCCCGTCGCTCCTCCTTTCTCTTCCTAATTTTCTAAAATGTAGATCTGCTCATTTTGCTCCTCAATTTAAAAATTTGGCTGGTTATCCTTTACCTACAAGAAGTAAAAATACAAATTCCATTCATGGTGCATAAGGCCTTTTACAATTGGGCCCCAATCCAACTTCTTAGCCCCATCTTCAGCCACGTGGGATTACTGGCCTTTTTTTGAACCAACATTTTTTTTTTCATATTTCCGTGACTTAACTCATCTATCCATTCATTCAATTAACAGTTAGAGGTGTGAGTGATAGTGCCAGGCTGCCTCAGTTGTACTCCCAGCCCAGATGCTACTAGCTAGAGGATCTTAGGTGCTGATAAAATTTCTCCATGGCCCTGAAAGTCTTGTGAAATGGGCTTGATAGTAATGAGACTTATCTCACTAGGAATTAAATGAATTAGTACACAGTCTTAGAACAGCATCTGGAACATTGCAAATGCTTGATAACCGTTGTCCAGTTTTATTTTTTTTATTAAGGTATAAAAATTGCATTGACATGTCTTTGAGCTCCTGGAAGGCAGGAACTGTGTCCTAATCATTTCTGGGTTTCCAGTTTGTGACAGAAAGTAGGTGCTCAATTAATGTTGAATAAGTAAACTAGACAACAGTAGTACCTTAGTAACTGGGGTAACTGGAGGAGGGGGAAGGCAGAGCTTTGCTACTAAATTAGGTCCTAGAGGGAAGTAAGAGCGGGTGGTTGGAACTATTTCTAAATAGGCTGGCCTCTCAGAGATACTCAGTTCTTATTAGATAGGTGGCCTCCTTATCTATCTACAGCAGTGATGTTCAACTCTGACTGCATATTAGAATCACTTGGGAAGCTTTTTAAAGTTAGTGATATCTGCCACTTCTACCTGCCACTTCTAATTCTGATTTAATTGGTCTGGGTGGAGCTCAGGCATCAGTAGTTTTTAAAAGCTCCCCAGATTATTCTAAAGTACAGCCAAATTGAGAAGCACAGCTCACAGAGTGGGTACATGCAGCTCTGCTCTCTCAGACCAAGTAGCTGGCAGGGCCCAGTTGACTGAGGCATGAGTTTGACCCCTGACTTCAAATCCTTGTGCCTAGCAGAGGTACTCACACCAGGCCTGTGCGTTGTGGTAGGTAAGTTCACTTTCCGCGGTCCATTGTTTGGATTTCTACCCAACCTAAAAGAGGCGTTGAAGTGCCTCTGCTCTCTGTTCACAGCAATGCCCTTCTTGAGGGCTTGGAGGGCTGTGGAGAGCAAACATCTCCCCTCTGAGCCACTTGGCAGGCTGTACTTCCTTAAGGTGGTGAATAACCCTCAAGTTGTACAGTTAAAACATTCTATTTCAACTGAAAGATAAGTAGGATGGTGCCTCAGATTGGAAAGTGTGATAGCTACCACAGTGGGTTGGTTTTTTTTTTTTGTTTTTGGTGCTAGTGATTAAACTGAGGGCCTTTGTGTATGCTAGGCAAGTGCTCTACCATTGAGCCTCACCCAGCCCCATGGTAGGTTTGTTTGAATGGATACATGGATTTTTGCTAGAGTTGTTTTTGTCTAGTGCTTGAGACATCATGATCAGGAGATCCTGATTCCAGTCTTGGGATGACCCCTGAAAGCACTTCTGGGCTTTTAGAGGATTGTGCTTTGGGCTATTTTTCAGTTTTAAAAGGCTGAGATTCCTTGCCACTTAAAAAATTCCCATTGATTCAGAATGTTATTATTTTTTTCCTTTAAACTTTTGCCAGCTTGCTCTCCCACCTATGGAAATTGGGCTCAGTGCTTCCAAGCTGAGCCCACAAAAATTAATGCGAATGCACTAGAATATTCTAGTAGATACCAGGTATTCATCACTTTCATTCATTCTGTTACTTGTCAATTTTGCATCCTACTGTATTTTATGAGGACTTGGAAAAGGTTTCTTTTAATGATAGATTAGCACCATTGACTGTCTAATTGGTAGTTGCTGTCTGTCTTAAATGAGATGGTGACAACTTTAAACTGTTTGACTGGGCTTATGAAAGACCACCAGTGGCTCAACCCTTGTTGAGACATGAATGTGAATGCAATCAGGAAACAGGCTTTCCCTGTGTAGCCTAATTATTACTACTGTGTTTATCAGCAGGTATTCAGTTTTGTATCTACTTATTACAGACTAAGTATTTTTTTAATCCAAAGTGGGAGCAGAAGTGCTTCAGGTTTTGGATTTTTAAAAAAAATTTTTGGAATTTTAAAAAATTAGATAGGCAGCCTCCTTATCTATCTATAACAGTAGCGCTCAACTCTGCATATTAGAATCACTTGGGAAGCTTTTTAAAATTAGGGATGTCTGCCACTTCTATCTACATCTTGGGGATGGGATACAAGTCTAAACATAAAATTCATTTATGTTGCATATATACCTTATACACATAGCCTGAAGGTAATTTTATACAATATTTTTAGCATGCCAGCAGTTTGACTGCAACCTGTCACGTGAGCTCAGCTATGGAATTTTCCACTTGTGGCATAATATTGAAACTTAAAAACTTTTGGATTTTGAAGTCTTTTGGATTTGGGATTTTGGGTTAAGGATGCTTAACCTGCATTTTCTTATTTGTTCTGTCTTATTATTAAAAAAAGAATTTTGGGTGAACTTGTATATTATATTATAAAACAGGTTACAAATAGATGAGGAATTTGAGGTAGAGGAGAAATAAGAGTAAAAAAAATCCCACGAATTCATGGAGTTGGCTTCAAGGAGGTTTGGCATGGAGTCCTGAATAGCTACTCTGGCCAATGGAAGACAGAGGCCATCATTAGAAATGGTAGAAACTGAAGCTAAACTGTGCATTTAAACACACTGTTACTGTTCATTGAAAGTGCATATAAAGATGTTTAATATGAAGAATGTAATCTGCTTATAATTTTGTGCAAAGTTAGAAAAATTATGATTGTAATAATTTTTTTTTCTATTTGCCTCAACAAATATTTTCAGTGAATAGTGTGTACAGCTTCTGAGAATTTGTTTTTTTTTCTGTTATGTTTGATAACATGTATTTAAATGCAACTTTTGAGAAAAATAAATAAAAATTAAAATTAAAAAAAAAAATAAAAAAAAAATAAACACACTGTTAGCCGGGCGCGGTGGTGCAAGCCTGTAATCCCAGCACTTAGGGAGGCTGAGACAGGAGAATCGCGAGTTCAAAGCCAGCCTCAGCAATGGTGAGACACTAAGCAACTCAGTGAGACCCTGTCTCTACATAAAACACAAAGTAGGGCTGGGGATGTGGCTCAGTGGTCGACTGCCCCTGAGTTCAATCTCCAGTACCAAACAAAACAAAACAAAACAAAACAAAACACACTATTAAATCAAATGCCTGAGGAAAGACACTCATACAGCTCCTGATGAAGGGGCTTCCAGGAAAATATGGTCAATGTTGTCAGTACTATCCCTGCAGTGAGTGTGCCAGCAAGTTTCTGATGTTCATTTCTTATAATATGCATAAAGACAAGTGATACAGCAAATTATAATTTAGCAGAAGTAATTTTGCCAGCAGCTACAATAGCACTGCTAACCAAATATGCATCTCTAAACTTGAAAATTGATAAGAAAGAACCCTGAATATTTAGAGGAATTAAAAATATCCTCCATAAGTATTCTTTCTTGAAACAACTTTTTGATTTGGATTGAGCAGAAAGTAATAGTGGCAAACCCCATGTGCCAGTCCCCACTCTAATTCTACACATATTCACTTGGGTAATACTTGCAACATTTCTGTGTGGCCATTGTCATGGCCATATGATCAGATTTTCATGAATGAGGAACTACAACAGAAAGATGTTAGGTAGCTTGCCCAGGGTCAACTGGTGGTAAATCCGCATCAGGTGACCCCTTGTTCTTGTTCACTACACTAGAATTGACTCTGTGAGAATTTGAGGTTATTTCTAAGAGGATCATTCAGTATGGCTCTTCCATTTATTGTTAAGTATAAATGCAAAAGCTTATTAATTTTTTTCCTGTACTGGGGATTGAACCCAGGGATGCTCTACCACTAAGCCACATCCCCAACCCTTTTTATTTTTTATTTTGAGACAATGTCTCACTAAGTTGTTGAGGCTGATCTCAAACTTCTTATCCTCCTTCCTCAGCCTTCAGATTTGCTGGGATTACAGATGTGTATCCCTGCACCCCACAATGTATAAGCTTTGGCAACTAATCAAGCCTAGGGTAAAGCTAACATCATGTCATGGCATGTTTGTATGAGCAGATGGTATACTGTGGGCTGGACTTAGGTTCGCTTCAGAAAACAATTTCAGACAGGAGGGTTGCGAGTTCAAAGCCAGCCTCAGCAAGGACAAGGTGTTAAGCAACTCAGTGAGACCCTGTCTCTACATAAAACACAAAATGGGGCTGGGGATGTGGCTCAGTGGTTGAGTTCTCCTGAGTTCAATCTCTTCAATCCCCTGGTACCAAAAAAAGAGAAAAAAGAAAAAGAAAACAATTTCAGATCTTCTTCAACATGCAACAGAATTGGTGCTATAGGCTGCAGAGGCCTATATGGTTTTTAAGTAGGACATGAGGGGACCCAGTCAAGGGGATAAAGGAGGGTTGGGGGGAAGATTGCAAAGGAGACAACTGAGCATACTGTGTCCCCAGCCCCTCTGTCAAATTGAGCACTTCTGTGATGATCTATTTCTCTTCTGGGGTTTATATGTAGATTTTATTTTATGTTTATTATTTGGTACTGGGGATTGAATCCAGAGGTGCTTTGCCACTGAGCTACATACTCAGTGCTTTTTTATTTTTTATTTTGGGGCAGGGTCTTGCTAAGTTGCCCAAGCTGGCCTTGAATTTGTGATCCTCCTGCCTCAGCTTCCTGAGTCACTGGGATTATGGGCATGTGCCACTATGCTCAGGTATGTGGAATTTTTTTTTTTTTTTTTTGTACTGAGGATTGAACTCAGGGGCACTTGACCACTGAACCACATCCCCATCCCTATTTTATGTTTTTTTATGTAGAGACAGGGTCTCACTGAGTTGCTTAGCACCTCGCTGTTGCTGAGGCTGGCTTTGAACTTGCGATTCTCCTGTCTTAGCCTCCCTAAGTGCTGGGATTACAGGCTTGTGCCACCACGCCTGGCTTATGTGGAAATTTTAATTAAGGAAGAATTTTCATGGCAAACAAGTTGAAAATTACAATTGTGTACTGTCCTAGCCACAGTAATTTTTAATCTCCAAATTTATTTTTTCCTTCTAATTATGTAATCATTATATGTTCATTGTGAAAAATATGGGGAAAAAGTACAAAGAAGAAATTATAATCACCTATCATTCTACCATCTGATGATAACTACAATTTGCATTTTGATGTTCAGACTTCTAGTCTTTTTTCCCTACATATTTATGCAAAAGTTTGTACATGCAAACATATACTTCAATGAAGTGGTTTTATAATTTGCTTTTTTATTTAATAATATGTATGTGATTAACCATTTCTGCAACTTTATTTTTCAGTGCTGAGGATTGCACCAAAGGTCTTGTGCATGCCAAGCAAATGCTCTGCCACTGAGTCACACTCCTGAGCCTCTCTTTTAATAAATTCTTAGTTTAGGCATGGTGATGCATGCCTGTAATCCCAGCGGCTCAGGAGGTTGAGGTGGGAGGATTGCAGGTGCAAAACCAACCTCAGCAATTTAGTGAGGCCCTCAGCAACTTAATGAGACCCTGTCTCAAAATAAAAAATAAGAAAGGCTGGGGATGTGGCTTGGTGGTAAAGTGCCTCTGGGTTCAATCTCCTGGTACCAAAAAAAAAAAAAAAAAAAAAAAAGAGATTCTTAGGAGTAGGAGGTTTTGTGGATGTTGTGTGCCCCTAGATCCTTCCTTCAGGACTGAGGGACTCATTGCCCCTTTCAGGAAGTGTTGACTGCTGACAGCTCAAAACTAATTCCCTCTCCAGGACCAACCTTTGCTGAAGAAAATTACCTCACTCAAGATAATGTCCTGTCCAAGGACAGTTCAGTCAAGTGACTCTAGGAGGAGGCATAAAAGGGATGGCTTCCTTCCCTCAGTCCTACAGCAAGGAGGCCGTCCCAGCTGCAGCTCCAGCTCCAGCTTCATGGGTCCAGTTGAGGTCTTTGCTGGGACAGTGCCACAGCCCAAGGTCTCCTGCCCAGCCCTGCTTCTCTCATGACCTCAAAGTTGTTGCTCTCTGGGTGTTACCCACAAACTTCCTGTACCCAAATCGCTGTCTCAGTACATGCTTCTCTAGGACCTGAACTGAGATAAGATGTTGCATAAATGCTTTTCTATTTAAAATGGTTTAAAGGCAATAGAAATGCATTGTTGTATTTCAAATCAGCAGATGGGCGTATTGGAAAGGTTTATACAAAGCTGGAGTGGCTGTCCCAGAGAGTGAGGAGGAGAGAAGTGTGCCATGAGGGTGGAGAGTTTGGCAAGAGCCAGATCAGCAAGGACTTGGCCAGCTGCTGTAGTTGTATTAGTGGCCTGGCAGAAAGCAGATGACACATTCAATCGGGCAACATAAGGACAGTTTAGTAGGAAGTTTACTTACAAGGGGTGGGTGGTGGGGCCTAGTAAAAGTGACAGGATGAACATTTTCTTTGGACTAACACCAGCAGGAAGTCACCAGTGACCAAAGCTTGAAAAAGCAAGCAGCAGCAGTTATTGGAATACAGTTGGTCACTGTATGCACAGGTCTTCTAAAGATAGTTGTGGCCTTTAGTAGAGGGATGCACCCAAGCTGAGGTGACTGGACAGAGAGAGGTATTCAATGGAAAATCACCTCAACTTTACCTTTCTTCCATCTCTAGATCTCTCACCGGTGCCTCCCATTTGTTACGTCATACAGCTAACCTCTGGTTTCAGCAGACAGACTGAAATCAAGTTAACAATGGACAAAGATCTGTAGCACCATCTGGCTACAAGTTTGGTTTTTATTCAACCCTGGCCTAATGGTGATCCCATCCTAGTGAAGCTGCTTTGGGTGTCTCTTCCCCTTTTTAGTGTTAAAGTCCTGACTTCCAGTACCTCCAAATGACTATTTGAAGATAGGGCCTTTAAAAAAGTCATTTCAGTAAAATGAAATTATTTGGGTGGGCCCTAATCCAATATGACTGATTCCTTAAGGAATAGAAGATTAAGCTGGGTGCAGTAGCACACGCCTATAATTCTAGCTATTGAGGAGGCTGAGGCAAGAGGATTGCAAGTTCAAGGCTAGCCTGGGCAATTTATTGTGAGCCTGCCTCAAAATAAAATTTCAAAATGGGTTGGGGATGGAGCTTAGTAGTGGAGTACTCCTAGGTTTAATCCCCAGTACTGAAAAAAAAAATTAAGACATAAATCTGCACATAGCAAAAGCCAAGAGAGGACACAGTATGAAGGCGGTCATCTATAAGTGAAGGAAAGAGGTCCCAGAAGAAACAAAACCGGCTG
This sequence comes from Geosciurus inauris, assembly GCA_004024805.1. Taxonomy (NCBI): domain Eukaryota; kingdom Metazoa; phylum Chordata; class Mammalia; order Rodentia; family Sciuridae; genus Geosciurus; species Geosciurus inauris. The sequence continues at coordinate 35,410 of PVHX01018047.1, forward strand.
ATCTTATCTTGGACTTTTATTCTTCAAAACTGGGAGAAAATACATTTCTGTTATTTAAACTACCTCAGTCTGAGGTCTTTTGTAATGGAAGTTCTGGCAAACTAATACCAGGAGAAATCTTTGAAGGGTTAGGGATGGAGAGACATAATTAGATCTTCCTTTTGGAAAGAGGACCTGCCTTTAGCTGAGAGTTTATTGTAAGGTGCCAGGATGGATGCAGAGCTACTAAGTGGGAGGCTATTTTATAATTCAAGCATAGGATAAATAATAGCAGTTGATAGAGAAGTAGATTTGAGAAATATTTAGAAAGTAAAATCAACACTCCTTGATAATGGATCAGATGTCCTGGATGAGGGCGAGGGGGCCATAGAAATCAAGATTTGATCAAATATTTGTTGAATATCTACTCTATGCTAGGTATGGTGAGGGATATAGGTTGTCTTCCAGTGTGCCCAAATGAATGGATGGCAATTTCTGAAATGGGACACCCTTGAAGAAGGGCAGATTTTTAATTAGTGTCTCACTGTTGCTGAAAGCTCAGTCCTTGTCCCTGATGCCAATCCAATAACAAGGACATGGTTTTGAGAAAAAGAAAAAAAAATGGTATATTGCTTTGCTAGCAAAGGAGAAACAAACTGGGACTCCTGTCCCAAATACTGTGATTCTGCCCATCAGCAGGAACAGAGGGCTTTTATAGAGGTGATTCAGAGAAGATGAGATTAAGGAGGAGAGATAGGGAAGGAGAAGATCAGGGAAAAAAAGATCAGGGAGGAGGTTAGGGAAAAGAGAAAAACATGTAAGCCACAAGGCATATAGTCAAAGCATTAGGTGAACTCCTGTTACATTGCCAATGGACATTTAAGTGGTTTCCAAATGTTTTATGACATGTATGTATGTGCATGTGTGTATGCACACACACTTGCAAGAAAGGTCATGTCAATTTCCATTCCCACCAGCTGGTACTAATTTTAGCTTGAAAATTTTGTGAAGCAGATGTTACCAGTTACCCATAATCTAAACATATAGAGTATATAATCAATGGAAGGCCCACCTTTGAAAAATTTTACGTGCAGTACATTCTCAAAGATAAGATTATTTCAAATGTTTTCCTAAGTAACCAAGTATTCCCAGAGATGAACTGTTATGTAGATTTTCAATTAACATGTATAAAACAAAGACTTGAGATTTAAAAATATTTAGTCTTCAGGTGCTTTCTCTGCCACATGTGCTTTTTGGCAATGGTAATATGCTATTAGTACACAGCATAATGTTCTCTGTTTTCTCTGAGAAGATGTGAAGGTTCATTTTCTGTTTGGCCCCCAAAATTCATTCTCTGACTTTTTCCATTGCTCCATGTCCTGTGATGCTGACTGTATCCCTTAGATTCCCTTGACCTCTGGCTACTGGTTGGGTCAGTTAGTGGGAGGCACTGGAAAGGATTGGATGGTTAGAGGAGAGGGTTGGGTATTTACCTCCTGGGCATCTGCCCTTCAATTTAACCATGACTAACCTTTCTGTGTTCAGTTCCTGGGGTGGGAGATCCTCTTCCATGTTATATCTCTTTCTCCATTCCAGCACTATCTTGGAATCTAGAGGTCAAGACTTCTCATTGCTGCTAGACTGTAGGCTTCCCTTTCCCCTTTTGGATCCCTCAATCCTACCAACATTTTTGCAAGCAATTTTCATTCAGCTCTCTTCAGTTAAACCTTTCGGTGTACTGTTTTCAGGGTCCTACCTGTTATGGGAAATGTACATTTGGCCCATCTTGAGGGTAGAAGTTAAATTCAAGAGGTAGGGGACCTTCCCAAACATCCTAATTGAGTATCTCACAATATCATATCTGATTTCTCTCTTGATCTCTGGGATGTCTGCAATGGTCCTACATGGAGGCTGCCTTTGGGAATGGGTTTCTAATGATCCTCAGTATAGTATATTGAACCTCTTAGTGTAGCCCATAGCTGACTCTTGCCCAGAATAGTCTGGCAAGGTTATGAACTAGCTAATGGAATTTTGACCAATTTCTCTCCAATATGATATACACATAACTACGGACAGTCAAATGGCCCATCCTGAAATGCACTAGCTCCTCCAGTAGAATATAGATCTGAGAAACCAGACTTTCCATTTATCATGGAATTTTTGCTTAATTAACTTAAAAGCAACTAAGCTTTTAAGTAAATTTGATTAATTATTATCCAGAAAGATCTTCACAAGAAATTGTGTCATAAATTTATACTCTGACTCTTTTTTTCCCCCAGTACTAGGGATTAAACCCAGGAAAAACCTACCACTTACCTACATCCCCAGTCCTTTAATTATTATTTTTTTAAATATTTTGAAACAGGGCCTAAGTTGCCCAGACTGGCCTTGACCTTATGATCCTTCAGCCTCAACTGCCCTGGTAGCTGGAATTATAAGCATGCACCATCATGCCAGCTATACCCTTACTTCTTAAAGCAACTTCCTTAAAATACAAATAAGCAAATAAACAAAAACTTCACACTGGCAAAAGAAATTATCAAGGATTTTAAGTTGGGTCCTTCAACAATCAGGTTTGTGTTCAGGGATTTTTTTTTTGTTTGGTACCAGCGATTGAACTCAGGGGCACTCGACCACTGAGCCACATCCCCAGCCCTATTTTGTGTTTTATGTAGAGACAGAGTCTCACTGAGTTGCTTAGCACCTCGCCATTGCTGAGGCTGGCTTTGAACTCGCGATTCTCCTGTCTCAGCCTCCCTAAGTGCTGGGATTACAGGCTTGCGCCACCATGCCTGGCTTCAG